>LUCH01000949.1:0-100237 GCA_013368495.1 Paragonimus heterotremus | reverse complement strand
CAAAAAGGGGACCCGAAGTCTATGTGACAACCACAGAGGCATCAGTTTGGTGTCAACTGCGTCGGCTCACTAAGCCCAGAGAAAGCCAGATACGTGAAGAACAGGCAGGATTTCGATCCGGTCGGGAGTGCGTTGATCATATTTGTACTTTGTGACGGATCTGGGAACATTGGCACTTTTACAGACAGCCGATAGCCGTGGTCTTTTTGGACCTAAAGGCTGTTTTCCACTCAGTTGCTCGTAACGTTCTCTGGAACTGTCTTCTTTGCAAGGAGTTACCGGAGAAATGCGTGTATCTGTTGATATCACTGTATGCTCACTCTGCAAGCAGGGTGAGAGTTTATGGGCAACTGTTTCGGACGTTCATCACTTCTAGTGGTGTTCGTCAGGGGTGTCCGATTTCCCCCTTCCTGTTCAATTTTGTCATGGACAACATTCTGGAGTGTGCGCTTGAGGAGTCCAGTAGTGAGCTTGGAGTTGAACTTCTTCCTGGTGCTGGATTGACCGAATATGCGGACGACATTCTTTTACTTAGCTCCTCTGCCGAAGACATGCAGACTATGCTGAACAAGGTGAGTGACTGGGCTGGTTTGTATGGAATGCACTTCGCACCTTCTAAGTGCAATGTGCTGTTTCAAGACTGGGAAATTCCCACTCCCATTGTCTTTATTGAAGGCAATCCGCTTGAGATTGTGAACACTCTCACACACTTGGATAACACTATCTCGTCAGCTTGTAATATCGTTGATGAGATATCATCCAAGACAACAAAGCACTAGCTGCCTTTGCCATCCTGCGTCATCTGTGGTTGTCGCTGAAACGAATGGTGTATAACGCTCATGTACGTTCTGTTATTCTCTATGGTTTAGAACTGTGGCCTGTTCACAGAGAAGATATCAACAAGCTTGCTGTGTTTTACCATCGTCCTCTCCGCCACTTGGTCCATATTAAGTGGACTGATCGCGTGAGCAACGCTCCCCTTCGCCTGCTCGTATTCCGGAACGCTTAGGATGCGCGATCAATAGGTCAATTACTCACGTTGCAGAGTTTGCGATGGTTTGGTCACGTACTGCACACGCCAGCTGAGCAATTACTGTACCGGGTGTTATGTAACGAGACTACCAGCAGTTGGATGAAACCACGTGGTGGTCAGGCAACAACGTGGTCACCAAATATGAAAACATTGATCGCTCCACTGAGAAAAGTAGGTAAGTGTCGCCTGTCTGGATGGGTTCCTCGTGACCACTCAAATCGCTGTTTCGAGACGCTATCCAAGATGGCGGTGTGCTGCAGTCAATGGTATATCTGCATCTATATCGTTTTTAGTTCTTTTGTTTAGTCTTGTTTCATTAATTTCCAACCCTAGTAGCGTTTTCTCCTAGGATATTGTACGTCACTGTTGAAACGAGCGGTTGTCCGAACCACCGTACATTTCTGATCAGGCCTATGGCTACCATGATGATGACATAGAAGAAGTGGTCAAGTATTAACGAAGGACGACATGTCGCAAAATGCTAACAGTTCATTGACCATTTTCAGTCGTAAACGTAAAACAATAGATTATCTAAAATATGCAGCAGCCCAGTTGTTCTTAAACGTTCAATCAGAAGGACGAAAATCTGACATAATTTACACACACACGTAGGTCATTCATTAGCTTAATCATGGAAGTGTAAATCAATTTGTGGTTGTTCTGATTACAGCCTTGGCTGTTTGTTACATGTCCTCATTCCTTTTAATGAACGTCCCACTGACCTCGTACAGATCAAGTTTGAGTTCGTGTCATTAATCCAACAAATGGTCTTTGAATTTGCGTGACATTCCATTAGTCGACAGGCAAACCCTCGAATAACCTGTACCACTTCTTCGGTTAAAGTAGACAATGTGAAGTGCTCCAATTAAGAATGGCTGTCCCCTTGGGTTAATTGAGCCAATCACATTCTTGTCGTCACGTCCAAGATTCTCACGTGGAAATTCCAATTCACCGAAGTGAATTTCTTTAACATGTATTAGAAAAGTTTGTGCCTAAAAAGGAAACAGGTACGTAAAAAGGTATACAGATTGTGTTTTCAATTTCTGTGGAATATTGTTTATTTCAAGCGGGTTACCCGCGTTCAAGCTAACGTGCACGGGCGCTTCTGTCGATAGACCTTTGTAGTGTTTTGTGAACAATTTCTTCAACCAACATCTTTGAGATGAGATCTGATAGCACTTTTATCTTTTTGAGCAGATCATCTTCCATTTTTCTGTGCATCTATTCCACGTCTCCTAAAGAGTTGGAGTAAAGCAATGTCGTTCGAAAACTCAACATCAGTCGACTTACTACCTGGCAGATGTGCTTTATTTCACTTGAACGCCCGAATTCTTACAGAATATCGTCCATCATGTGATGGAACAGTAGGACGAAGATCGGACACCCCTGTCGAACGCCGTTTGTAATGATGAACGTTTGCAATAGGCTCCGTAACTGCGCACTCTGTGAGCATACAACGAGTTCAACAAATTGACGTGATTCCCTAACACACCTACGATGAAGGCAGCTCCGACGGATACATCAAGCACATAAGTCAAAAACAGTCTTCGTGTTCAAAATTACCTCAGTCGGTGGTCACGAAAACTTGTGCTGATGCTCCAGTGTCTGTCATAAAGAGAAACTACGATCGATATGCTCGCAATCAGGCAGGAAAGCCGCCTGTTCTTCTGTTCTGTGGTCGGGAAACCATCTACTTGTGAGACCCGTGAACATCTGGGGTACATTAGTGACGAGGCTGCTAGCTCTGTGCTTGTGACTTGTCCTGGCATCTCTGTTAGGAATGGGAATAACCTTTGATAAACACCAACCACAAAGCACTTCTTCGATCTTCCATACCGAACAGAGGATTATGTTCACTTCTGACAACATTCTTTTGAGAAATGATAGAGGAAAGAGGTCGGTGCTGTCATAAGTAGTCACACAACCTCCATCAATTACAACCGACTGAACTGGCTCAAGCCAGTTGATCGGTTCCTCAAAATGTCCGGTTCAGCTGTCAAGTCACCAATATAAGTTGTAAATTCCCAAACTGTGTTTTCTACTTATGCTCTTACGAAAACAGTTTTGATGACCGGTACGACGCGAATTGGAAAAAACTTTAGTCGACTATTCCGCCGTTAAAATGCTTTTTTCCTTCTCTGGTTCGCTCACTTAATTAAGCCTCACGGTTCTTAAAGAGTCTCTTTGTTAATTTGCATTTTGGTTCACTGCATTCATTCAGCCGTACTTGAAATCAGGAGGATCAGTCGATTTTTATTCATAGGTTCTGAAGAATCTGCACAATCCACTTGTTTCATCTGCAGCATCTTTTTAAAATACACCTGTTTATGAGAGGTTGATATAGCCGTTGCGATTTCCATCCTGTGCTCGTTTGGATCACTCCACTACTGTGCTCCGGGCAATTCACCCGTCACTGCTGATTGCTAGGCGTTTCCTATAGTTTTGTCGTCCAATTATTACTGAATTGTTCCGTGTGTGCGAATAGCTGTTTGTTGAGCAAGCGATAGAACGAAGCGAGCTTGAACATTGGAATGATCTGAGCCATAGCAGGTTGTTTACAATGTACAAGCGTTTGTAATTAAATGGCGTTACCGATAATTGACGACCACCTAATCAATTCACGTCCATGGTTAAGTTGCACGTGGTAATATTCACGTGATCCATTGCTGAATTGTACAACTTCATAGTTATAGTCCTTGGGGTGCGCATGACGGTAATGACCGATTGCTACTATCGGTTCATCGGTCCCGGACACTGAATATACAAACTAGCCGGTTCTCCACTAGAGCAATGCAACAAGCACGGTGATAACCGAGTGTTTGGTTAGTCTCAGAGGATCAAAGAAGGCTTCGTGGAAGACGTTCTTGACCGCATATGCGGATATGACAGATTAACATCACTCTGATCTGTGTCGACCAGGTTTTTCCGAAATGCTTAGTCTGACGGCAGACAAACGACCGTTCACTGGATTCCAGTAGAACAAGCAATACGCTGCCTTAGGGCTAGGTGTATTTTTCATTCCAGCCTGATTGCCAAATTCGGCTTCATTATCAACAGAGACCCTGAGAAAAACCGTGGGTCCATGGCAATACCCATGGGCAATTTCAGAATGACAAGGGATCGTTTACGATACACAGCACACATCCAGTTTCAGACTCTGGGGGTTGTTCTCCAAGCATTTTGCTGATCGGTTTGCCGGAGAGTGTGAGGCTCAGAGACATCAGTGCCGATTTTCTTGGTTTGCAGAGCGAAATATTAAAAGTAAATGTAAAGGGAGAATGTGAGAATGACTGGATTCGTCTTTCAGGGCAACGACAACTCCCAATACTCACCGGTCGTATATGGCGCAGAAGTTACTTCATCTCGAGTCCCTGACTGATTAGTCTAACCTGTGAGACAACAGCAGAAGGGGTTTGCTTGTGAGAATCTGCCTAGACTATCGTCAGAATTAACAGAAGTTTGAGACATTGTGGTGATGTGCACGACTGAAAGCTAAAAAATCATGTGTATTTAGTGCGTACGCGCGGTTCCGCTCCTTCTCTTTTGCCTTTTTGAGTTAAGGACTAGCGGGTCCTGATACCATATCCACTAAAATTTACAATAATGTTTGCATAATTATACATCGAAAATTTCATACAAACTAAACAAAATATGCAATCAGTATTGTCGCATCAGGAACATGGTATAAAGAACGTTCAATACACTTTTGCTTTGGACATTAACAGTTTTCCAATGTCCGTTTGAACTCCAGGACGTTTACATTTTTGTGAGTTTACTTCGGTTTATTGTTGAAAAGAACAACCATGTGTTACTTCAGGTGCTTCTGTGCAAAGAAAGCTCGATTAAGTGCGAAAAACAATTTGAATTGACTGAATGTGTATTGAACTTCAGCACCTGCACACGGCGCATAGTTTAACAACTTGCTACATTTGAGTGAACCGGATTTATCTTCTGATAAAATTTGTAACAAAGACACTGTTTTTGTCTATCCGTGATTTACTTGACAATATGTCATTCGTCTTTCTTGAAGCAGAGATGGGTACTTGACCATCATATCCCAAAAACTGTTTCAAAGCGATTACAGTGGTAGTCTAATTCAGTCGCAATCCTTGCCCTCTCGTTCGTAAAGTAGTGTCCACGAGTTTGAGGTATGTCCGAATCACAACCGAACTAATTAGTATAGGGCTGTGCAAAACAGCGTCTTCCAGAAGCAAACAGATATGATCGCATTAGGTGGTTGGTTGTCACAACGACTTGATGGTAGTGTTAGTGAAATAGAGGATATTGGATGAGTTAGTCGAATCAAGAATGGTACGGTCAAGAAGCATAGAAGGATTAGCTTGTCACTGGTTGAAAACCTTCTGAATCACTCCGTTGGTCTCTTGATCAAAGGCGCTGTTGCGTCGAATGTGCTACGCTGTGTTTTAATAAGGGATGGATGCGTATTTCTTTCGCGAAACTAACTCTGGTGTTGCAACGCTGTCCTCGACACGGAGTAAGTGTGAAGATCCGTCATTGCTATCAGTTAAGTCGAACGATTGGTCTCAAATTTGAGCCCCACGTATTGGTTACACTAATAATGGTTCTGGCGTACAGAAGTTGGATAATGAATTGGCACCTCTGTTTTTATGGAAAAAAGAAGTGAATTCAACAAAATTTGAGTGATTTCTTTTGGAAGCTTCAGTGAATTGTTCATCATAAAAATGACACCTAGGTTAAAAAGGTAGATGGGGTTTGAAATCCAACAAGGATTTCTTTAGGTGATGAAAATATGCATGTGATGATTGCGATGCCCAGATTGTGTGCATTTTTCGGACATTGTTAGCCAAAAGCTCGGAGGGAGCAATTATCACCCGTTAGCTAATTTAGACCTGGCATGAAAAGGTCATGGTTCTCACCAACAGCCCGCCACACTGGCCAAATATCCACTTACTCATCCGGATTAAATGAAGCACCTGGTTCTTGTTATTATTATTTCATTATCATCACCATGGACAGCAATACATCAGTGGTTTTCTCTGATACTTAGCTGCGACACAACTATGAAGAAAGGAGCCAACCCTGGCCAGGAATGAAAACCGAAAGACGAGGGAAGGGACCTAACTACTGAAAATAGGTACATCTATATTCAAACATTCAACACCAACATGCTTACACTTCACTAACAAACAACCGGAAGTAAGGCGTCATCAGTAAGACGGCTCCTCCACGTCTTTCATTGTTCCGCATCATCAAGTGCACTCACTTCGTAGAAAAATCGGCCAAACAACGACAACATTCACGTCACTGAAGCCGACTGATCACCAACTCATTTAACGTCTCCAGCCACGGACTCTGTGAGTCGCGAGGTCCCCAGCCTTGGAGACGAATCCGAAATTCACTAATTAATACTTTGGTGAACAACTTCATTTCTCTACGCCAGGTCCTCGTACGTCCACCTCACATCTTGCTCTATACGGCTTCAGCATCGGTAAAGAGTGCTCGGTGTTGCAGACGATTAGCTGGAATCCTCAGTACACGGTCTAATCATCGCTTTGCAATGACTATCAAATACCCGCCTTCTAACCTCTTCGTGGCTTACTCGTTTATGCCACTCGATGCGAGCGATCGAGCGCAAAGATTGATGGTCATATACTTCAAAATAGTTCATGTGTTCTGCTCTGTGAGACCGAAATTCACAGCCGTAAAGCAACATAGCTTTCACTACCGCCTTACATATGCAACCCTTAAGCTTAAGAAAGAGAGACCTCTCTGTCGCCACAGATGTCTTAACTTGGCGAACGCTGTCGTAGCCATAGAGATACGCGCCTCTATTTCATTCTCTACACTTCTGCCATCGCCGATACAGCTTTCCAAGTACATAAATTGGTCAGCAACCTGCACAACTTCATCCAACATTAAATCCACGTAATCATAGCAGTCTCGCAAAAACACCTTGCCTTTTGAGGTCACAGAGCGTATTCCGAAGTACTTAATAGAGTGCGAAATGACGTCTAGCTTTTTCTGGTGCTACATGACCTTTGCTGAATGCTGCCTATTCAACCAGTTACCGATTCACATTGCCTGGCAAGTAATTTTAATATAGACTGATGATTCATGATTTCACCACGGAGAGTCAGTGTAGGGACTTAATGATCGCAAAACCCCTTCACAACGAAGATAGTGGTCATTCAGTTTACATATAGCTGCTTTGTGATCAGTTGGAGAAAATATTTTTGCCTTCATGGGTCACATTGTCAACGACTTGAAGTCCTAGAACTTTTTTTTTAAAAACCTTCATTTTCGCCATTTTCCCTCCTGAGTAGCCACTTATTTTCAAACAGCCGTGATTTGATTAGTCAATAAAGCTTCAGTTTACGTTGTCCTGCGGAAAAACCACTGATGTTTTCAGCGCTATTTTGTGTTGATTGCAGTGATATTTTTTGCTAAACTATCAGTGATACTCAGAGTATAGTGTACAGTCCATTGGAGATGTGCTTAATACGTCGGGTTCCTGTGATAACCGATTAAACAAAAGTTATCTGACGGAGCGATACATAGACACGAAGGCATATGGATACGGTTAGTCGTAAGTGTAAACTCTACCCTCTATCTGGTGCTAGGTCTGAACAAACTAATGGATGCTAACTGACACTGGTAGTTTGTTTTGTCCAGAAGCATCGACTGTGCACATTTTGGGGTGGATTACCAGATCGGAAGTGCGCGTATTCGAACACTCGGCGGAATACCTCAACGCGGGGGGCAGAGAGGGAGGTACATCCAAAACCTTACAGCTAGCGGATCGGGGACACCGTGGGAAACCGGACGAGCCATCGTTCACCGAAATCAGACCAACGGACGAGGAATGACAGGCGGTAAACACTCCCATAGAAGGCGTCGGTCGCATACACAAACCGGACAGAAGTGCACACGACTTGTGAGCGAAAACCGATGGGTGTTGTGGACTGGAATTCTGACTCATAAACGCGAGTGCTCACTGTGGGGTGAATGACTTTACGTCTTATGAATACGTGGACCTTTGTGCAAATCCTGATTGTTGCAAAGTTGTGTACTACTTGCGAGCTCTGAAAATCACGAAATTTGAGTCTATTGCTTCCTTTCACGAAAAGCTATATCTGTTGTCTGCCTGACTGCGAAAGCTGCGATTAACTCAGCGATGCTCACTTTTAAATAAGTCAAATTCTAAATCATCCATCGATATTTAACAGTTGTATTATTGTTGGAACTAAGCAGTTGTGAGTCTAATACACAGATGAGTGCGCCGTTACAACAACGTGTAGAAAAACCAATAAACAGCAGTCACTATCCCCAGGGAATACGGGAGCGTGAACTCCTGTATTTGTTCTTGTGTATCAACCTTTGGTGGTTTATTGAATTTGACTGAGTTGGTGTCCTGATAAATTTCCCGCATAATTAACGTAAAAAAGCATTCGTGCGATTGATGTAATTCTGCTTTTGTTTTCCTTTGTTCATGGTTGTTTTGTGTGTGCATGCGTGCATGCGTTCGCACATGCCCCCTACGTATGTGCCATTCGATGTGATTTAGCTATACTTAAGCGGATAAAACCGATTTAACCGATTCTGTTCGATCGCTCTGGAGGTCGACCAATTTCTCGCAACGTAAAAACTGTTTGGATTGATCAGTTTGGTTGGTTAATGTTCGGTTTTTGGACTGGGATAGAGAGACTTAGCTGTGAAAACCGGAAGCAATTAATGGTCGCTCATTGGTCTCTCGCTTCCAAATGTTTACCTTTCTGTCTGGTCATCGAACTGAGTTTGGGTATTAGCGTAGCTTTCGGCAACGTTACACATTTGTGATACACTGCTGTAAGGCCAATCTTTTATTTTTTACCCAGATCATTCTGTGGTGTAGTCGGTAAATTATGCGGGTGAGACGATGAATATTATCATGGTATGTGGTTAAAACAAACTAAGTTTTGTAGGAAATCGTCACTCAGAATGGTCCACTGTTGACCTTAAATTATTTTGGGCACTACAGTGGAATTTTCTGAATGGAAGTTTGTGATCAGACCTATCCATGATACGTTTGATTTCCGTTGCAGTGGCTGTGCACAGCTGAACTTCATTAACGCTTTCACTAAACCCCCATTTTTGTCTATTTATTCCTTATATACCATCAATCAAACGGCTGGACTACATGTTTTTCGTTTTTGGTTTCTAAAGTCGGTTAGTGCGAATTTCATCGTGAACGCTGAGGTTACCGGCACCGATGATTACTGCTCAGAATCTGATATAACGCTTCTTTCCTCTGCCAAAACGTTCTATTACGACTTGAGTACTATACCTAGATCCCTGCTACACGGCTTCACCCAGTCTACTTGCGTGGAGTCAGAAAGAATATCACTGCGGGAAAACACGCTCTATTGCCTGTTTGAAGATCGACAAATGAATGAAATGCCTGTAAATATATAGCATGAAATAGTTGCCAAATGTGGCCATTTACGCGTTGAGCCACTGTCCGCTTGTTTAGGCAACTTCATGATTAAGTGGCCAAGTAGGGCCAACTCCATAGCCGTTGTGCTCTGATTGGTTCATCGGGCTAGCGCGACACCCACGCTCACTTTCACGTCTTCCCCTGGTTGATTCGAATTGCACGCCAGTGCTTTGTTGATGAATGATTTCGTCAGCCGTCACCGATGACCTGTTCACGTTGTTATGGTGACATCGTCTCCTACCAGAATCCTTCTGCATTATTGTGTGATACAGTCGCCTTACGTTATTGATGTTGGCTCGAGAGTTCCGTTGGCAGTAGCAACAGACAACCCTACCGTAGATCTCGACGGGATAGCGGATGATCATTGACTTTGGGCATGGCACCTTTGTAGCTTAGGAGATTGCGGTTACTTTAGGTAGCAACTCGATCAATATGGAATGTGTCATCGAGACAGCATCCAGGTCATGTGTTGAATGCATATCTTGCTTCCAAAGTTTGAAATATGATTGCAAGGTTTGCTTGGTTCGGACCCCAGTTTGTCTATAGGCAGATCACTTGGGGTTGTTAAAGATATCGTCGATTTGGGTAGAGCAAATTTATCAACTTGTTATGTTTCAGGTGTGTTTGAGGATAACGAAAACGTATGTTACATTTACCAAAATCCGAGCCGTTGATCAGCGGCAGAGGTTACTGCGCATGTGTACGACCTGTATTACTGTTGGACTCGGACGGCTGGCTCATGCTACATTTGGTTTATAGCAATTCGTTTCATTATGTTTGCGATACTGTGGTTTGTCGCGTGTATTTGGGGATGGTTTCGCGTTTAAAACTAAGAACAATCAGATGACGCACTTCTTGGTATTGAAGTCACTTACCTCACGTGTTAAAAGGAAGTCTGCTACAACGCACATTTTTGGTTAGACCATGAACAGATTAGAGAACTGTCATACGTGCCTAGCGATAATGTGCTCACGGGCTTTGAAAAACTTGACTACTCTGTTGTGTTAGATGAGTTCTTATTTTTCATCAGGTTGGTAACTGCTGCATTTCAGTATTTTTGAGAGATAACAGTGTGTTGCAGCCAATGTTGGTATTACCGCAGCGTCTTCCGTAATAAAATGTTAGCACCTGCTGTGATTTTTCTGTTCGATTTCCACCCGTTACTTCTATTATCACTGTCAAGTTCACTGGCATCCTAGGTCACTGTATGTGGCATCTGCGCCTGCCGTTGTCCGCAGTCACGTGTTCTTATTCTACTCTGGGTTGACTACGTGTCAGAGCTCACAGTTTAACGTATGTTCTAGATTGTAACACTGTATGTGTAGACACGACTGAAAGCCGGAAATGTATATATGCATGTATTTCTATACAGTTCTGTATTTGTGAAAATCTTCCTTACCGTCTCACGGGCCAGACGCCTTATAACTCACAGAGTTGGCTGCTGGAGATGTGAGTTGAGATGGCGGCTGGTCGACCTCAGTGACGGGAATTTTGTTGCTTGGCTGAGTTGTTTGTGAAGTAAGTGCAGTTGATGACACAGAACAGTGAAAACCGTACGGGAGCTGTCTTGCTGATGACTCTTCACTTTCACCTATAATTACGTTGTTTGTTTGTGAGGTGTAAGCACCTTGATGTTGAATATTTGAATACAAACTTGTCTGTTCTTGGCAGTTAGATTCCCTCTCTTCCTTTTCACTTTTTCCTTAGATTGTGGTTTACTCTTTTCTCCAAAGTTGTGGCGCATTCATGCATCAGTGGTGTATTGTTGTCCATGTTGATGATGATGAATCAATCTAAAATGGGCAGACTCTAATTGAAAACAACAGTCAGGACGCAATCCATTAACTAATGAACAAGTCTGTCAAATACTCCGCTGTTCTCTACTTACTGGATCTGAGTCTGTTTGTTGATCTTTCAGTTAAAGGAAATCTAGCTCGTTTTTATGCTTGTCCCATTGTTGCCTCATCTGACAGAAGTGTTTATCGGTAGGTCATCAGATGGTTGTTTCAAGCTAATTTAAGTAATGGTCTGTATTGTCACATCTAATAATCTTACTACATATGCAACTCGATATTTGCGGAAAACCAGTGTGGATCTATTTAGATCACAATGTCTAGAAATTATGGGGTTTTATCAATTACAATTTCCTCGTCCAGTTGTTTTCATCTCACAGTTCAATCGATATAATCATTCGCAGCAGTTTTTCTCACGTCCGAATTCACTTAACTTGATAAGCTTGGTCTGGAAGTTAATGCGAACTTAGCTTATCACGTGAAGCGATGAACACGACTAGCTGTTTTCCGAGGAACGATCGAAACAAAATCCCAATCAAACCATACTATGGGCTTGATTAATGCTTTGGAATTGTCTTTTCTGATTACAATGTTATGCCCACCAGTAATATGCACTTAGAGTAGACAGTTGAAATTTCCTTCGATTTCCAAATGACAATAAATTTTCCTTTTCAAGTTGTCTCCTCAGATTTTACATAACTTTTCTGTGGTTACGTGTACAAATGGTTATTTGACTGTGGTGCAACTCGACCACACCGTGTCGATGCTGTAAAGTAAGGAAACATTTTCAGAACTTACAGTTGTCACATTCTCTACACGGAAGTGGCCTCACGGTCATAACTAAGGTTCTGACATCCGTCATGTTTCGCTGACTCCCAGCTTGGGAAGCAGACATTAGAGCATACAAAGTAGGGTTTCGTCCTGCTGAAAATGTATTGACCCAGTTTTAACATTGCCAAATTCTGCAGTAGCAGCATCCGTACCGCCGATCAAGAAAAGCCTCGACTGGGAGGATGCATCTTACATAATTGTGAGCAAGTATGTCAACGTGCTCTCTGCACATCTTATCCCTACTTATTTTCAATTTAGGGTATGTGGTGATGTGCTCCACAACTTGATCATCAAGAGTGGCGTACGTTAAGGTTGTTCAGTTTCAGCATTTTTGTTCACTTTTGCCATGAAAAAAATAGTGGAAAAGCACCCATGGCACTCACACAATGTCTACATAAACCTCCTACCGGGTTTTAAACTGACTGATCTTGGCTGTGATAGCCATAAGGTGCTGATGTTTGACACGTTTCAATCGGTATAGACAATGTTAGACGCTATCTTGAGGTCTACAAACTATTTCTGAATGCGCTTTACAGCATCAGAGTGCGAGGTGTTTCTACAAGACTGCTGTGATTGTATAGATTTAATCGAAGATAACGAAGTTATGGTGGCTGCTGCCAGGTTTCTTTACACAGAAAATTACATCTCAATCGGCGGGATATTCAATGGAAGCTGGTATCCACAAGGCTAGAGTGGCGTTCACAAATCTGGGATAACCATGGCTACAGCCAAGCATCTTTCTGTAGCTCCATGGCCGCGTACTTAAGGTGATTGTGAAAACTTTGCCACTTTATGGTTGCGAAACCTTGTCGACTAGATTACAATACGTGAACCGTCTTGAACTATTTGATCATCGATACCTGAGCTCAGTTGCTGGGGTCGGTGAGTAAATATTTGGTGTTGGGTATCAAACGTGTTCTTTTGCCAAGTCCCTTGGTTTGCACATGCTTAAGTGGTCGGACCGTGTAGTAAAGATGCCAGCTAGTCGTCTGCTACATCGAACACAGTTTTTTGATGCTGCATCCGATTGGTGTGAGGAGGATAGATGGTGATCTTGGGTGATAGGATGAAGTGAATTACCAAAAGATTATTGACTGCTTGTCGAGTTTGTCTTCCGGTCCCGGGCAACTGCAACTCAGAAAGTCGGGTTCTGTTGACTTTATGTGAGATGGTGGATGACCGGGTTCAGTAGTGTGAATGCTGTCATTGTATGTGAGTTGTTTGTGGAATAAGTTTACCTAAGGACATGGGGCTGTGAAAACCACAGAAGTTATTCTGGTGGTCAATTTGTACTTATTTATACGGCTTAATTAGTTGTATGCAATGCATAGGCAAGTTGTCGAATATTCGTGTTTAAGCACTTACGCCTCGTCTCTTTTTCCTTTACTTCCTATTTGTTGTTTGGGCGTCGGGGACTTGTGTGAGTCACTAATACGTTGTTGTTTGTGATGGTAGTGATCTAGTTCATACAACGGCTACTGCTGACGATGACGCTGATGATTTCTGTCACTCGGTCTAACTTGCATAGTTGAAAAGCATTTGCTCGTTCACGAATTTGTTGCACTTATATATATATATATATATATATATATATATATATATATGGCACTGAGATCCCAACAATTTGTCGAATGGGTTTGACTAGCGGACATATACTACCTTGGGACAACTCTGGAGAATTAGTACATAATTGTCAAACTTTCTGCTACACTGTCTGATAGAAAACATCGAGAGTATCTTAGTGATAGTTTTGTCATTGCAGTAGGACAACTTCTTTAACGGAAATATGGAGATGACAGGCATTAGTTATGTTCTTTCTTTACGTCCTCTTTACCGTTTTGTTAAACTGACCATTGTACTACTTAACTATCTATTTTGTCCCGTTTCGTTTGGCCGTCTTTTTTATGGTATTTAGTTAGCTTTCTGTTAATCACGATAGAGTTTTATGCTTTCAAGAAAGTACGAATTGAAGTATGAAGAAAGCAAAGAAATACGGAATCAACAGTATTATAACCGGTTTTGTGTACTGCGATTTTACACACAACAGGCGTGTTCGAAAAGATATTCAGACGAGTAATTGATTCACACATGAACCAGTTCTGTTTGATTGACACAATGTGAAGGCCAACACTTCTACCTAAAACTGTTCCCTTGATCAGAACATAACAGCGGCCGTTATTGGTGTTGCTCATCTTCAACCAGACTATGATTTTGATGAAAATATTTCGTGCACAGAGACGTGATTTAATATTTGCGTCTCGTAGTAGCGGATCACTTCTCTATGCTTCTCTTTACGATAGGTTAGTATGAGGTTAGAGGAAACCTCTGGCTACAATCGGCACAATAATTCATCACCTTAGGATTCGACTGCAGGAACCCATTCCAATGGGTCAGATCATGATAAATTATTGTTGAAGTCCTACAGTTTTTACAGAATTCAGTAATATGCTAGATATCATTCTCATAAAATTGCGTATGTTCAACTTGAGAAAGTGGACGACTGAATTTGGTTCTTCACTTAATTCAACGATCGATATGGTTGTAATTTGGACTAGACCACGATACCAATTAAATTTTTCTGTAAAATGCCCCTTTCAATAACATCATTATGACGATAAGGTGCATTTTTTCATATGTTGATTCAGCTTAGTTCTGAGGCGCTTATTTTTTCGGGTGATATGTTTAGAGATGTCAAACGGTTGCTCTACCAAACCAGTCACCGGTCGGAAATGTAATGATGTTTTTTGTTCAACGTTGAAAATCTACGGTATCTTGATAAGGTTTGATGAAAGCCACAGAAGTTTGTAAATCCTTCGTTATAACTTGTCCTTTCAAAGCATAAAAATAACCTGCCGCCTTACGTTTTCTTCCAACAGCCAACCAATAGAACTTTTGTTAATTCCGTCCATTGTGGTCCCATTGGCATGTGGTTATTATTGTGATATACTTTTCCACTTTTATAGAGACGCGAACTGAGATTATCATATTAATGAAAGAAGGCACATATTTCTAGATACGGCATTCAACTGAAATTGGTTGTAAGAAGGAAGACGAGTGAATAGTACTAGTATTGCTTACCTGTTATGTTCCTCCATTGGGAAGGGTCATTTTTTGTCAGGTATCACAGATGGCGTCGACGCAGACGCTTGGCAGTGATGATCTGAATAGCAGTTCATGTGAGTGATTGAACGCAGTCATAGGGGATTTACACACGTAAACACTAATGCCTTCATGATCGTCTTTGAAATCGACATTTCAAATTACCATTCGTCAGTGGATAGGATTTACCTTCTCGAAAATGTTGTGTCATTTTAGATAGTTTTGAAGCTGACAGTCGATGTACCTTCTTACATGATCCGCTTAAGTCTAACCAGGGAGTATCGTGACTGGAGCTCAGGAAAACAACGTCGTATGGAATAGGAAGATTAAAATCTGGAATATAATCAAATATTGTGTTGTTGGGGTTGTCCGTATGTTAACGCTGAATGGCCATCTTTTGGATTAAACAGACTTGACTTGAATGGAGCACACATGAGTTCAGAAAACAGGTAACCTTGTGGGAGGTTGAAAAGGACTTGGATAAGTTTCTTGCATGATTCTTCAGAACACCGAGGTAGATCATATTGCTCCTCTGCTTTTGCCGGACTGAACTTTTTCAGCATACAATTGTGTGCGCTACGATGAGAAGCTGTCTGTTGAATAAATAACTTCGGCCATGGAGGATATAGGGCCATTCAGTAAATTGTCGATTTCTCCTCGAGCTTTAAACGTTGTAAAAGGATTTTTACAAAATGCTGATGGCACCTCCGGACTGCTTCATTATTTTACAGATTTCCCAGTGACTTATTTTTACGGAATGCTCTCGGGACATTGCAGTTCACTTTTGGTTGATGTTGAAAACCACTTCGCTCGTGCACAGTTTCACGCTTAAAATGAAAATACTTTTATCCGACAGAGTCTGTGAAGTCCTTCACCTATTCATGATTATCATAAGTCTGATCAGAATATGCTGTGGCTGGAACCGCCGCTCACAACGACAATGAGACGTAATCACGCACGCGAAAGGTCTCACTAAAAACAAAGCAGCAAATCTCAAACCAAAGCATTCCAGAATCAACCGATAAAGTGTACACAATGCACATGTACACTATCGATATTCTTCTCAATTCATTTCAGTTCCAAAATTAACTGACCGAAATTTGATTTAGTGCTCCCTGTCTGAGTTCTGTGTCCAATATGTGTTTGGTAATGTTCATCATTCTGCCTCATTACAGATCCATCGCGTGACGGTCATGCTTAAACGTTTCATTAATCATGTTCGAAAATGAAACGACATCCGCGATATAATTTCTCAACGTTTTTCGGTCGATAGAACAATCCATTCAGCTGAACAGTTTATTAGATCTCTCGATTTGTTAACCATTTTGTCGAATGGTGCTTTCAGTTGTCACAACATCACCAGAAACGTTTATGCTGGTTCGATTACATAAGTGGCATAACAAGACTGGAGTTTGTCCCATTAGACTTCTTCACCAGCTTGTTTGTTCTTAATTTCATATATCAGGTTATGGAAAATCTTACTTGTCGTTCATTTGCACTGCTTTCCAACATACACTTTCCCCTCATTGAAATGTCACATACTCGCTAATGACTTCGACCATTTATTTCTCTGCAGACAGAGGTTCCGAACAGAAGGTTGTTCATGTATCGGCGCTCTCCTACGCACAAAGGTTCTCAATCTGACTCACCAGCGTGCAATCGAAAGCAAGGGAGTACGTAGAGAAGTAGCGATTGAAATAGAGGTTAGACACACCACCATCTTCCGGTCCTCCAGGTAGGGGGTTGGAAGAAGGTTGACATCATTCTTCGGAAATAAGTACCAGTTCTTGTACACTGCCACCCACTTGCTACCTTCCGGTATAAGCTTTTGAGCCAAAGGCTTTGGTTGAGACCCCTAATCGTTCTCCTATCTAAGTCTGAGTGTCGTGGCAGTATCTCAGCCCACATACAACCATGAATACTTACAACACAAGTAATTCCCTACTACATTAGCCGTCTCGCAGTATATACCGGGTCGCCCTATTTGCTGTATACAGCAAGGTGGATGGGCGAAAACATACTAATGCTGACCCCTCCCTCATTGTCCTATCAAATTTAGCTATCAGGTCCATCCTGATCCTCATTTCTAGTAATCCCTCTGCATGTCTCATAACAGATGTAGATGACCACAGTGACACTGTGTCGGTTAGTCCCATCTATTACCACTCAGCCTTAAACCTCTCTCGTACCTCGATTGGATCTAAAATACGAATTAATGTGGGTGATTTCAACGTTCGCACTCTAAAACAGATAGGTCAACAGGCTGCTCTTGCACGAACGTTAGACTCGCCAAATGTTGATGTCTGTTGTGTTTCAGAGACTGATTTTCAGGACAGTAGTCAACCTTTGGAACTAACAGCACCCGCATTGTCCACCCTATATTGGTTACACACCTTGGGTGATTTCATGGCCGACACTGTCTGTCAAACTGAAATAGGTATAGTCCTTAGCACGACGTCCGCAGCCACATTGGTAGATTGGATTTCTGTTGGCAGTAGACGTTGTGCCGTCCGTTTGGCGGGTTCTATTAAGACCAGCTCTAGACGCTAAACTTTCAGAAACCTTTTCATTTTGTTTGCTTATGCTCCAACTGGCTGTAGTGACGCCGGCATCAAGGACTCCTTTTATTCGAATCTGACTGCTCTTCTCCGATCGACACATTATCCTCATATAACCATTCTGACCGGAGATATGACTGTCCAAGTCGACCGCCTTGGTAAGATCGAGTCTCGTTTAGTTGGTACGTTTCAGATAATATCACGTCGCTCGGATAATGGTGGGCAGCTGGTGCACCTGTGCGCTGACCATAAGCTGCTTTAAGCCAGCACCAGTTTTACACTTGGTGCGCGTCACTGTCACACTTAGTGACTCTCTTCTCCTAATGAGACTTCGTCTCAGATATTCCTTATAGCTGTTAGTTATATGTGGTGTAGCTTTCTATAAAAGTATCGTTTTTATTGATGCACATGTTTAGATTCATATCATGCACTGGTACATTACCATTTTGTTCTTACCTGTGTTGGGCAATGACAGCAACGGTTGGCTGTTCAGAAACTGGCCAAACCATCGTGGAAACGTGTGTCAAACTGGTTTAGAAAACGACCTTAGCAATTTTCACTCTGTAGATCCTGACAGCCATTCGAAAAGCAGGCACTGTAGTATGCGGCACGATGGTATGTGGGTTAAACACTGGGTTTCAGATAAATCCCTGAAGTTTTTGTTTGCCAGACGGAACATTCCTTTTGGCAGTTATAAGAAGTTTGAGAGGGATATCCATAAGAAGCAATCAGTAATCTGACTGCCGATGATATGGCTTGGTTGATGAAAAAAGTTGAGGGACTGAAAACAGCGATTACTTCAGGAAACATCGCTAGACTGTTCAAGCTAATCCGCGCTATCGAGCCAAGGCGAAGGTCTGTCAGTGAAGCTATCAGCGAAGTAGATGACACATTAAAGAAGTCCAGAAAGTTAAAGCCATTTTGGGAACACTTTGAGAGTCAGTTTAGTTGTTCTCTAGCTTCTGGTGCATTACGCCTGTATGCACGATACTTTGTTGACTGACTGCAGCTCAGGAAACAGAAACGGAAAAACAGGGAGGGTTTCGTCCTGGACGTGAATCTACTGATCAAATTTTTCACTCTTCAACAAATTCTAGAACTGCATCGTACGTATCGCCTGCCAACAGTTGTCATATGTCTCGACTACAAAGAAGCGTTCAACTAAGTGAATCAACCTTTAGAGTCACTTCAACGCAGAACTGCACCGAACAAATTGACATCTTGTTGGGGCCTTATCCCCATACCCCAAATCACGTTAGGATTTACGGCGAACTGCCTGACAACTTCAGCATCAGCAGCAGTGTAAGTCGAGGTGGTCCATCAGCCACAGTCTTGTTTACTTCTATCATAGAAGACAATGGAAGACTGTCTGCGATGCTTGCGTACACCTCCTACCCTGTGAAAGGTTGACTGATCTTGATTATACTGATGACAGGGTGTTTCTGTTTGACAAATTTTAACCAGTACAAATAACGTTAGACGCTATGTTGCAATCTGTTAAACATTTCGGAATGTGCTCTGCCATCACAATATGCAAAGCGCTTCTGTTAGACTGTTACGATTACGTGGATTTAACGGTGGATAAAGAAATCATAGAGGCTATTCATCGGTCTTTGTACTGAAGGAGTCACATTGTCTATGGGGAAAACAGGTGCACGGGACGAAAAAGAAGCGTGCATCTCTGAGGTTAAGGCAATATTCACCAACCTAAGACACTTATGTTGACAGAAAGGCATATTTCTGCCGCTTAAGAGTGGCGTACATAAGACATTCATCGAGGGGTTGATCACTGTAGGTTGGGTTTATCTCCCGGGCTGGGAAACTAGCGACCTACAAAGTCAGTGGCCTGGAACGTTAGATGAGATGGCGATCAATCGAGCTCAGTGGTGTGAATGTTGTCGTTGTTTGGTCAAAGTTTTGGGAAGCGAGTGCACTTAATGATGCGGGACAGCGTAGGCAGTGAGGGAGTTGTCTTGCTGATGACGTCTTACTTCCGGTTGTCTGTTTGTGAGGTGTAAGGACGTTGGTGTTAAATGTTTGAATATGGACGTGGGTTGTTAATTAGTTTTGGTAATTAGGTTCTCCCGGTCCTCTTCCGTTTCTTCCTTTTTAGCCATAATTTGCCTTTTTTCATCATAGTTGTATGGCAGTTAAGCATCATTGACAACCACTAATGTGTTTTTGTCCTTGATGGTACGCCAAGGTCGCGTACGCACACTTTTCGCTACGGTTGTTTGAATGTACATTACACCAGTTTGTAAGTGATATGGCGAGCCTTCACTGTCTTTCGGACTGATAAACTGAGAGGCTAGGTCGACAACTTTTTTAAACCTTGACAAACGGTGGTAAAGTGATGCTTCTCACACTGTCAGCAGGTGGTAAACAGGAAGAAATGACCGATACTAGCAACAGCATGTTAGAACACCTATCATTAGTGAGCAGTGTGCAGATTTATTGCACCTTCCGTCTCTCGTGCCGGTAGTGTAATAGCCATCGGTTTAATGTGGATAAACATTCCATCAACACTAGCAGTCCGGTCTCTTTTTGTGCGATAGCTTAGCGGTAGCTTTTCTGTCTGTTTAATTACACCTATAGCCGACGCTGAAGTGATTATTCAATCTGCCCGTCTTGCTCACATCTACTCGTGATTAACCTTGGAAGTAAGTATGTATCTCAGTTGACTGATTTCTCGTAATTCCATGTAATTCTGAGAATTGCGGAAGTGTGATGCAATATTTCATGTTGCATCCTGCACAGTACATCACCACGCGTGCTGTTAACTCACTGGTCGACTTTGTAGGGTAATGCCAATTGATGGGTTTGTTCCGCAGAGTGGAATTTCTTGTACGTTTCTGCCCCTGGACAGTTCTGAGTTTATCTGTGACGTGTGTTTGCAAATCTCTCGAACCTTTCAACTGATTTACGATTGCCCACTCCCTTGTTATCACGTTCCATCTTAGACAGGTTTCAACTTCGAAAACATTCGTGTGCTCATTCTGAGGAAACTTCCCGGATTGAAAAATATTTTTACAAAGTATAAAGTTATTACAGCACACAACATAAACTATCGTATGACGTATATGGTTACATGTGGGCTGAGCACCTTCACATTAACCCTACATTGATGGCATTGACTCGTACACGCTTCAATGGAGAGTCGTTACCATTCTACTGCCACGAGCTCCTCGGATCTTTTGCCTGAGCTTTGTGTGACAGGATTCTCTAGCAAACTTACCGGCGGGCTTTTGGGTCCACCGGGTAAGTACTCGACATGTGGAGGATTTCGCGGATGAGGATTAAACCTCTACTTGGTTGCCTATTATGCATTTCCTCATGACTTAATGTCGCTGGACATTCTCGTCTGTAGTCTTTTCAACCTGGTAACTTCCCTCGTGGCCGACCTTTAGATACTTTCAGTAGATACCTTTTTTTCAAGTGTGGATGACGAGCATAATGAGAAACGACTCAGAGGTGAATAATGTGAACATCAGTTTGGAGTGTTCCATAAATCTTTCCTCACATAAATTTATTGTCATTCGTGTCTTAATTCCCGTACCTGTAACATTTGTCACCCGATTTGATTTGTTGTTCACTAATGTTTCCAAGTGATGCTCACGGTGAATAACTGCCAGATTTCCATCGTGTCAGTGCACTTTTAAGATGACTGTACGCTTGTTTACGTCGAACCACTAGGATCGCCAGCTGGAACAATCTACCCCACCCTACACATCGCTTACACGTTCTGGACTCAATAACTCAACAGTTTCGTTTCATGAACATTGGTAATCAACTATAATCCAACAATGCTGGTGAATTCAGTAGCAAGTTGGATGAACACTAGGGATCTAGAGGAGATCCTTATTGAAACTGACTGTTAGTAGGAAACATCTGTTATATCTTTTTATTAACGTCGGTAAACCTGCTTTCGACCAGATACTCCTCTAGATGCATAAACAAGAACCTCTTGAGAAAGTATTTACCGAGTTTCCATGCCAGGATGTAATAGCTGATTTTCTGATACCAAAACTTACTAATATAGCAGACATTACATAACATCCCCACTAAATTAGTGAATAAGGTGTGTAGAGTTAAAGTCCCATGTTTGGTTTGAATAATGGTGAGCATTGTAATAAAGATTGTGTTGTTGTTTACTCGATAATCTCTCGGAAGTCTTTGTTGTGTTCTCGAAATTATCATGACGTACAACCAATTTTTCGAACTTTCGTTTCGTTGAGTTTCCTAAATTGTATTTTAGCAAAGTTTTTATTTGCTCATGTGTTTGCTCTTCTGTCTATCACGTTCCGGCTATACTTTATCAGTGTGTGAGTACTATTGCCACACGGAGTGTCAAGACTATGCGGTCAATGATTGCAAAAGGGGTGCCACCTATCAACCGGACAAACCTGTGGTGCGTCCCAAATTCCTATAACCTAACGTCCGCACCTTGACCAAAGTTGGACGGCTTTGTTTTGTGCATGCCATACTGTGTTACACGTACAATCATGATCTGTCCAGTTTACTTCTGTTGTTGACGATGGTTATAGTGGTGATGTCATTGTTTAGTCTGGTGTTTAGTGCATGACCTAAATGCCGGACGTGGTAGGTTGAAAATCAAAATGTTGTCTTAGGAAAGTGTCAACATCCTGTCTGGGCACCAGAAAGTAAAAATGTGTGCTTAGCGACACTCTATGGCATGGTGAGCAGTCTTGGTCAGTAGCGTTCGTGTGGTGTCTTGATTTTCCTCAAATTAATGGTTGTTCACGATTTAACTGATTGAGCGTTCCCAATTTTTTTAGTTACTTTCCACGTTCTTTAGTGTTTCTAATTGTTGTATCACTGGTGGGAGTCATTTTCAGTTGACTAATGTACATTGAAGAGTTTAATTTGTTTTGCCCATTGGGTAGTCCATCACTACCTCCCGTATCAGCTGACTTTTTAGCTCATACTCACAACATTTCGATCGATACACTTCTGTTGATGATGTTGGTTTTGAGAAGGAGGGGAAGGAAGAAGGAAAATAAGAGGATTCTTATTCCTCTCTCCCGATTTTATTCTATTTAGCTCTGTTCATGCAGCACTTGCTCTCAAGGTTACAGTATGCGGTGAGATTATTGTGTCGGTACTGATTGCGACCCATTAGTATATGTCACCCAGCCATTAATGGTCATCTACATTGGGCTCAGATCTATTGTTGTTGTTGAATCTGCAATACGTTAATCCTGGCTCAGGCACTTAATATTGAACTGTCGTCATCCTCATCAGTAAAGACAACGGTACATCAGTTCTTCATGATGATGCTTAACGGCAACGTGATCCAATTACAACTAACTCAACTACACCAGCAAGTGTGAGCCCATAGCACATGACCGTTTGACGATCTATGCTATCAAGTTATAAGCCGTGACGCTATCAAATGATCTTTACGAGCAGTTACACGCACTGATAAACGTGACGCAACACATGGGAAGAAACGTACGACGGAGGGGATAAAGTTACAAGAGATGGAAGTAGAAAATAATTCGGGACACAGACGTTCGCAGCACACGAGCACCTCTGATTTTCATCATGTTCGACGGCATTCCTCGTCCTTCAGCCCCGTAGCAGTTAGCCGGGAACGTCTTACAGGAGTAAGATTTCGTGGTAAAGCTTTTTTTGGCCAGAGCTTAAGCCATGCGTTGATCAGCAGGCCGTCGATTGCAGCCCAACCCGCCACTCTCAAACGGTCCACGATGGAACATATAGTGGATTGGTATTCGTAAGAGATGCCCAACCTAATAACGCTCTTGTTCATACAATTACATTACACATACAATCTTTCACTAATAGACTGATGTTGTGTCTCCGCCACCAGTAGCGTAAGTTTGCAAGCACCATCAGAGCTCAAACTTTACTGTTTTGGGTCTCAATGGGCATTTTATCAATAAATTTCTTGACTATTTTCAATGGTTTACCATCAGGAGTGAGTGTTAACGAAAGACTGTCAGTTGTATAATGTCACCTTGCACTTAGTATGTGTGCAGATCATAATAACTCGACAGAAAACACTTCTGAGGTGCTTTAGAAGTTTTACACATCATGTAAACCATCATAGGTTGGGATATCATCGTTTGTTTATTGGAATCCTGGTGTCTGCAAGAATTTCAACCCCGATCACACTTACAGTCTGTTGTAGCACATTCGATGTAAAATGGTATTGACTTCGACTTTGAATCCAGCAAGTACGATGTAGGAGCTGCTAGGTGCTCATAGATACAATAGAACTTTACTGAAATCAATAGGCTTACATGGCTTCAGCAAGGCAGATGATTTCTTTTTGTTGTCTAGCACAATTTATGGACAGCAGCAGCTGAATACATCCGATAGAGCTTGAAATGTGAGCATCTTGATAACGCCAACAATATTTAAAACCGTTCCATTTTTATGGGTGGTCTTTATGTTATGGGAGCAGGACGGTGTGTGACATATTCCTGCTTTTTTTGTCATACCGTCGATTCCACACTTTTGATCACAATGTTAAACTACGTCGAGCTGTTCCCCGCATTAATTGATAAGTTCAAATTTAAAAAATGTAATCGATTAATCTGGTGCTCATTTTATTCCTGTTCGGATTGTGTAGGAGCAAAACATACAAACGTTGTCTACGTCCTTAAACGTTTTTGTAACATTTCTCCAGCTCTTCCGACATCCACTGGCGTTTTGACGCCCGACTTCACCCATGAATTGCATGTTTGGTGGTCCATTTTTGTGACACACATTAATGCACACAGTGTTTCTTGTTTTCGTATTTTCACTGGATGGAGCCTGTCGTTTTTTGCATGTTGTATGCAAGGGTGCATGCAAATAGATCCCTTGTTTCTCATAGGCCTCTTTTCTGTTACGTGAACTTATAATTTATATTATTTCTTCTACAGTTTTTTTAATTCTCTTTTTCGTCTAGGCTCCACCACGACAAACGCATCATTGGCGAGAGGGTAATTTACCTACGAACTCAAAATGTGCCCACTGTCGGAAAACTTGTTGGTCTTCCGAATGTCTGACTGGCTATCGTTGTCAGTGGTGTGGCTTGACGGTGAGTTCTTGCTTAGTTTTCTCAATCGTACTCATGGCAACCTATCAGAAAGTGGGACATCTTGCCACGTACTATTTGAGATTAACCACTCCTTGGTAGGCCGATGCTGTGTTTTTCTATTTGGTACTCCGTTTCAAATGAGGAAGTTTGGAAGCACTGACGGATGTCGTACGCTCAGTAGAGGTTGAATTAAGTTTACAGGTAGTTAGTAGTGACCCAGCCATTGTAAGTTGCACTCGATTGTCGAACTGAAAATCTCTTGTTTCACGCATGTTGACAAGTTTAGCCAGTTCACTGAGGTTAAGGTTGACGTTGAATGACTGTATTGTATGTGAATTAATCAAAAATCGGATATACTGTTGTGTTATCACTTGGCTTTTAGTTGCTGTTTTGTTGGTTTGTTTGCAATGTGAGCAGTTCAGTTCTGTTTGTTTGCGTTCGTTTGTAGAAGGCTTAGGAACCAAGACCCTTCTCTCCTCCTGTTATTTCTAAACTACTAACTTGTCTTCACGGTCTTGTTGTAGGTGAACGCTAATATCATCCACTGGTGTATTGTTATCTGCGGTGACTTGATGTTCTTGACGAAGCTTTTGGTACTTTAGGTTTCTATCCCTTTTCATGTTTTACTAACTGACACTAGATCATACTTCTTCCTTAATTCTACCCCTTGCTGACACTATTTGCAAAGGTGAATACTTTTTCTCATGGGATGCATTACCATTTTACCTGTTTCTCTCACTAACTATCGACAGTGCTCGCCCTACGTTCATTGTGTGTTCTGGTTAGTCCCTTAGCCCATTCCGACCTCATTCTCAACATTCTTCTCTGCTCTGAGATCCGACAGCACACACACACACACACACACACACAAGACATTACGGGAGTGGATGCATCTTCCGTCGCGCCGCCCGTTTTAGTCCATTCCTATTTGGCATT
Organism: Paragonimus heterotremus; assembly: GCA_013368495.1. Lineage (NCBI taxonomy): Eukaryota > Metazoa > Platyhelminthes > Trematoda > Plagiorchiida > Troglotrematidae > Paragonimus > Paragonimus heterotremus. Next base: position 74,463 of record LUCH01000949.1, on the reverse strand, counting down.
CGGTACTACGTGTTTGTCTGCCCATGTGCTTGTAGGTTACGATCACTGGGTGCTGGACGCGTGTGCGCCTATGTACGGTTGTTTGTTCCGCATTCACGCGCGTGTGTGTGTGCTTACGCATGGGAATACAGATGGACAACAGTGTGAATTCATATCTTTCTTCACGTTTGGCCGAGTGACTATCGACGTGGTCAGAGAGTTTGTGTCCAGAATTTTGTTGTTGAGGTTGCTGTCGTCCTCATTTACTTTATCCGCGTCCACTAGCGTGGAGCATTCAACCACGAAATTGACGACCGTCCAAAGATGTTTATAAATAAGGAGGTTGCATTCTGATTCTTCTACTCATTATCCTGGCCTCTCGTTTAAGTGTGTTTCAAATCGTAGCTACCGAACATCCTTCAAGCTTGTTCTTCTCACTGGCAATGTCTGTGAAAGCATTATGTCGACTGCTCATTTGTGTTTTTAGTGTACCTACCTGTTAGCCATGTGCGCCTGTATGTCTGTGTTGTCATTTCAAAAAGTAACGTACTGGCATGCACAAGTTATTGTTGGACTGCAATTTCTTCTTTTGCTTACAGGCTCACGCCGCGTGTATATCCCTGTTGGCGGATGCTTGTGATTTCGGACCACTCCGCAACATAATGCTGCCATCGCAGTGTGTCAGTCTTCCCCGATCTACCATTCCCATAGAATATATTATCGGAGTGACGAAAAGGCCCCGTTGTAGGTTTCCAGTTTGCGAATGCTAATATCTGGAGTTGTCTGTTTTTAGCACCAATTTCCGATCAACTGATGTACTGATTTTATCATTTTTCATTTTCACATATCTGGTACCCCATCTTTCCTCTCCCACTCATCTCGAATGTGCGTGAACTGTGGACAGCCCACGAGTAACGACGTTCGGTTTCCAAGCGCAAAGTTGCGGGTTCGAACCCCGTTTACTTTGATTGCGATTATCTAGATTTGATTAATCTGACAGTACTTAGTACACGTGGGACTTTTATATTCCGTAACTGGAAAACATGCCTTGTAGTTCAAAGGCATACACTACTCAGCTCATGGTGTGATTTAGTATGCCATAGATTCTGAAGCACTTCTTTCCTATATCAACAAAAGTGCATCTTTAGTTGAGGGATTAATGCGTATACATAATAAACAAAACGTTTTCAGCGTGGGAAAATGTGTTGGTTAATGCAGTAATTTACGTTCGTTAATGTACATCTAGTCATTTAAAAATAGCTCACATATCTTCCACAACAAAGTGTGGTGGAATTGAAAGAAGTTAAGACTCAAGTTGTTCAAGTTTTGTAAAACAACTATTAATTTAGGTGATTATCGAAACTTACGACACAAATACTAATGATCACGCTTCTCCGATATCTTAAAAAAAGTCGCTAAACAACGAATTCCCTTTATTTTCTGATTCCACACCAGTTTGTTCAGATTGCCCTAAGCTAGCATGTTTTGACGTTTGAGCTATTATGTTCTGTACACAGGTCGCACGCTTCTCGTAGAAATCTCCTTGCATTCTGGTACTTGTTATTACTACCATATTATTACTTTTATTATTATTATTATAAGGTTACACAAGCCTAAAAAAAAGACTGAGTGCAAATTCAATGTTGTAAAATAAATAATGCCAATAGATTGGAATCATTGGACAAAATCTGAATAAAACGCGTATCTGGTGAAAACGTTGGCTAGAATTGAGGTCCTGATCGAATCTATCACGTCCTATTGATGACTTCATATGGGAACCAAACTCGAGTCCAGTGATTTTGTTTGGTAGAAACTTACTGGAGAATCTATCTGAATCTAAAGGCTGAAATCAGGTTTGAGTCGTTTTCAGTTTGTACACGCAAACGGAGCGTGACATTGTCACATAACCAAAGATGTACGAATTTAGTTAGTGTTGGTTAATTCACCAATCCCACTGCTCTGCTTGATCACATCAAGTCACCATACCGACAGACATCACTTATGAGTTTGAACTGTTTCGTGCCGTAGCGCCGAAATGTTTGGTGGAGAAACAGTCAACTTGAGAGTTAACCGTGCGACGTCAAGTTACCGTACTTATCACGTGTCCAAGCTAGTGGGAGAAAATTGTTACGTTTAATTGGTATCAGAGTTTACCTTTCTAAAATACATGCTGACGAAGTTTGTTGTTGTTGACCAGTGTGGTGTTACTACTGGAAACTACCATTGCCTTGCTGTCAACTTATTGAAGTTCACTAACGTCTCGTAAGGAGACCTTTTACATTATCGGACCAGAGGTAGAATTTCGGATTACGGAACTGTCACATCCACTGGTAGTAATTTATTTCAAACAATTACCACCTGTATATCTCTGCGATCATTACTTTTACGTGCTCATTTGTCGCGTGTCTACAGCCCGCGCAATTTCCGAAGATTGGTCCAGCAGTGGAGACAGTAAGGAGGATAGTTGGCAGGATCGGCGTTCACCGAAAGAAACCATTGATCGAGCTAGCAGTGAAGGTTGGTTGATTTTTAACATCTTTTGACGTATTTTATATTTCAAATTATTTCCAAGGCTTGATTGTTTTTTTTAGCACAACTGAGTCAACCACAGACACTCGTCAGATTAGATATGGCGCATAATGCTTAGGCCTGAAAATGGATATCTTATGATGAATCTTGGAGCCTCAAAGTACAAAGTGTTTTTGTTTCCTTATAGAAGTAAAGTAGATTTAATGTTATCTGATACACTTCTGGATGTTGCTGATTAGTTCGCTCACCAAGAGACAGCAGCAGCAAGGAGTTTGACAGTTTTAAATATTTTGAACACAAGATGTTCACTGTCGTTTGAATTCCATAGTCACTGTGGGATGATTCCTATCGGGCTGCCCAAACAGGCTGTATTACCACAGTTGAAATTTAGTCATTGTCAATCTGTATCGCTGCTAGCGGCGAAGTGAACTTACTGAAACTTATCAATCTCGTATATTTAAGGCCACCTTAAAAAAAGGATACTGCTCTGTAGCGTGTATATCTAGTTGCGCGCATCAGCTGGTGTAAACGAACAAATACTGACTGCCTGTCTTATTTTTAATAATGGCTTTTCCTTAGCGTAGTATATATTTGTTACTTGTTTTGAATCACGCATGGTCGGTCACGTGAATGCTTTTGGAGGGGAGGATAATTAGATACATGGCAAACAGACTAATCGAGGTGAACGGTCGGTTAACATGCGTATGACTAGTGGTAAATTTGTCTATCCAACAGCTGTTGCGTCATGTTTCCTCTTGTTCTGTTAGGAAATTCTCCACTCATTACAGTTATGAAACTATCGAGTCATCCGCTTGATTGTAAGTTACGAATTACTATTGTGACAGATAAGGTACTTGACGTTTGAAATTGTTCATCACCAATTACAAACTATGTGAGACTACAGCACTACAATTGTACGCGTCGTTTTACATGACCAGTATGTTTCAACACCCCCTTGTCAGCCACATTGAGCTGTTTTAAATTTTACCACGTTGCACATATAGCATACTCAGTTCAGGCTGTTGTTCTAGATTTTCTGCTGTTCGTTGAACCTGACAGTTAGGCTACAAACATTTACTCACCAACTGAGGTGACATCAGTACGTAGGCACATAAGTATAAGCGTTACGGTAAGCGAAAGTACGGCGGTGTTCAACGGCCGAATGACCATCTTACTTTGGCTTCAGCTGGCTACTTCTTGTTGCCAATGCTCGTTTGACCTGAAATACAATTAGACAGCTTCGTTGACTTGGACCTGTTGGCCTAAATTCTGATTGGTTACTTAGTGTTACTTTTCAAACTTTAACTTAGTCCGTAAGGTTTTGAACTTGCCTTCTATTTCCTATAGTTTACCAATCTTTGACCATTTATTCGATAGGTTCTTAATGGCCTGTTCAGTTGCGCACTGGTGTTTTGTCGTGGTTACGTTTGCGTCTTCTTAAAAGGTTCCCCTCTCGTTCTGTATAATGTTGGGTACAATCGACCTTTACCTGCCGCAGTGCTCAAACTCTTACGCCCTGATGACGTCATCTCGTCTGTTGATGATTCATCCGCAGTCTAACTGCCTAGCTTCATCATCACCATCATCATCACAGACAGCAATACATCAGTGGATCACACTGATGCTTAACTACCACACAATCACGTGAGAAAAAACCTATATAGGAATAGAGAAGAAAGAAGGAGGGAAGGACAATGGACCTAACTACTAAAAATAAATACGTCTATATTCAAATATACAACATAAAACCGCCTACACCTTCCAAACAAACAACCGAGGTATAAGTGAATGTAAGGTGTCATCAGCAAGACAGCCTCCTTACGACTTTCACTGCCCCGCGTCATTAAGTACACTCACTTCACAGACAAATCGGTCAAACAACGACAACATTCATGCCACTGAGCTCGGTTAGCCGCCATCTAACCTAACGTCTCCAGCTACCGACTCTGCGAGTTGCGAGGGTCCCAGCCTGGAAGACGATCCCTACCTACTATGACCAACCCCTTCGTGAACGATTTCATTGTTCTACGCCAGGTCATCTGTCCACCTGGCATCTTCCGCCAGTCGATCGGAACGTCGGCAACCAGTGATCGGTGTGACAAACGACTAGCTGGCATCCTGAGTGCATGGCCTAACCATCTAAATCTGCGCAAGTGTAGTGATTGAACAAAAGAACTCGTTTGACATTCAGTGCCAAACACCGGCATCCTAATCTCCTCGTTGCTTAAACGTAGGTGCCACCTGATACGAGCGATTGAACGCAAACATCGGTGGTCAAATACCTGAAGACGGTCCACGTCTTCTACCGTGAGCGGCCAGGTTTCGCTGCCGTAAAGTAATATAGCCCTCACTGTTGTCTGATATACGCGACCCTTAAGCTTCAGAAAAATACCTCTCTGTCGCCGTGGTGTCTCAGACTAGCGAACACCGCCCTAGCCTTGGAAATACACACTTCTATTTCATTCCATACACCTCCGCCGCCGCCGTCGCTAATGCAGCTTCCCAGGTATACAAACCGGTCAATAACCTCCATGACTTCATTTTCTAGCATTAAATCTACGTAATCACAATAATCTTGCAGAAACACTTTGCATTTTGAGGCTGCGAAACGCATTCCAATATACTTAACAGAACGCGACATTGTGTTCAGCGTGGTTTGTGCCCCTTGAAAGTTGTCAAACAGCAACACCTTGTCGTCAGGATAATCAAGATTAGTCAGTCTTTCACCAAGTAGGAGGTCCTGGACTAAAGGTAATAGCGCTGTGGAACTTGCCGCGATTGTGCCAGGGTGCCAAGTGTACACTATTAATCGATCGCCCACAAGGACCTTGGTTGATTTGAAAACTCGTACTCTTGCAGTTCGTGATGGTAAATGGTCCGTGTTTCTTGATACGACGTTGCGGTCTTTGTTTGTTTGCCCAAGGCGTAGACAGCTTTTGCTCGTCCGATGAACAACGGCCCCATTGCCGTCAGAATTTGTGTTTCGCTTGTCAATTCTGACAGTCACTCTTCCACGTCTCCATCCGCAAATTGGTTTGACTGTAGCAACTTCATTGCGTTATGTCCAGGGCACGGCACCAGTGTAGCGAAAAGACGTCCAACACATCACAATCTCTATTGTCCAACACGCTAGTTACCATGCTACATGCGCGCTCGCGATTTTGAATCACAATTCCTGTCCATAAAACACCCTGGTTTCTGCTCACACGTCGTGTGCATTTCTGCCCGGGTTTATATGTGTGATTGGCGCCTTCTATCCGAGGGTTTTCCGCCTGCCAGTCTTCATCCGTTGATCCGATTTCGTTGAGTAGTGCCTCGTCCGATCGCTCGTGTTGTCCGCAGTCTATCCATCGTGAGTTTTGACTGCACTCCACGATCTTGTCGAGATATTCCTCTGCGTGTTGAAATAATCATGCCTCCGGTTTGGTGGTCCCTCCTACTTTGCCTCACATGTCTCGCCCGTTGGTCCGATCCGGTAGAGTGATGGTTCATCCAATTGCCCCTGTCGTCCGCCATCCGATCATTGAGAGTTTGTGGACATACCTCCCCCCCACTTCGAAGTATTCCGCAGAGTGTTTGAATACTCGCACCTCCGGCCTGACAATCCACCACAATTTGAGTGCCACAGGCAGTCCTCCATTATTTCATCTATGACAAAATTGAACAAAAATGGTGAAAGGGGACAGCCTTGACATACGCCGCTCTTGGTGCTGAAACTGTCACACAGTTCACCGTAAACTCTAACCTGAGCCGAAGTAGGGGAGTAAAGCGCCGACAGTGTGTTCACATACTTGGTTGGTACATCCCTGTGTTTAAAGCGACCGTAAAAGTGCAGATCGATCCATCGAATCAAATGCACCTTTATAGTCGAGGAATACGGCAATTATTGGCCGATAGTACACATGACGCTGCTCCAGAATTTGACGAAGGGTAAGAATATGATCCATACAACCCCTCCCAGGACGAAACCCTGCATGTTCTTCTCTACGGTTTACCTCCCGAGCTGCAGTGAGTCGACGAAGTGTAGTGGAGGCCAGAACCCTTGAAATGACTGAGGTTAAACTAATTCCCCCATGGTTTTCACATGAGCCCCGCGCACCTTTCTTAAATAATGGCATTATTATCGAGTGACCCCAGCATGGAGGGATGCTCTCCGTCATCTACACAAGTTAAAATAGCTGAATTAAGGCCTCTACTAACAACTGTCCACCCTCTTTGAAAAATGTCGGCAGGATATCATCTGGACCAGCAGCTCCATTACGATTGAGAGCCGAGATGCAATTGGGAACCTCAGTCTCAGTAGGTGATTCTAAATCTACCGACCAGGGCGTTACGTCACAAGTTTGTGATGGCAGCACGGTAGAAGCAGGAGATCAGCTAAATTGACCCTCAAAGTGTTCCGCCCAACGCTCTAGCCTTCTGGACTTACTATAAATTAGTGTGCCATCTGCCTCCCTGATAGCTTCACTGACAGGGTCGTCTAGAACCAGTAGCAAGGATCAGCCTAAAAGGTTTGTCTGTGTTCCCTGAGACAAAGGCGGTTTCCATTTCCTTAACTTTTTCCACTAGCCAAGCCTCACGATTAGCCTTTGAACCACGTTTCAGTTTCCTACGGACATCTCTTCTACACTTATTTTGTGAACTGCCAAGAGGAACCTTCCATCAGGCTTCTAACAACTGCAGGGATTTCTCTGAAATTCAGTGTTTGTTTAGCTCATGTACCCTTGTACCGCATGCTATAGTACCTACTTTTTGAATAGCCTGTGAGATTTGTGTCCAGCAGCTATTAAGATCTTCGGAATGAGTACCACTAAGGCAGCTTTCTAAGCTGGTTTAGTACATATGCTTTACCGATGGTAACGCCAATTTCTCAACATCCAGTCGTTGCTGTTGGTGGGGTCGTTGTTCAGTAAAAGTATCACCAAAACGACAACATATCAATGCATGATCTGAGTCTACGCAAGTGCTCCAATAAGAACGACAATCTTGGATGGAACCACGCCACCTGTAACTAACAGCTATGTGGTCTATCTGAGACCCTGCCTGATTCGGAGCAGACGGGCGCCAAGTATAGCAATAACATGCACGATGCCTAAAACTAGTGCTGGCTAAAAATAGCTTATACTCTATACACAGCTGCAACAATCGCCTGCCGTTATCTGACCGATGTGACACTATCCCAAACCTGCCACCTAAGCCATATTCGGCCTCACCAAGACGACCTATCTGGGCATTCATATCTACGGTCAGAACGACTATATCACAACCACGTGTCGACCGAAGGAGAGGGACCAGATCCGAGTAAAATGCGTCATTGGCGCCGACGTCACTGCGGCCACTTTTAGAGTAAGCAGATACAGCAAAAAGATTACTACAAGTTTTGTGTCCACAGCTGGCCTTAACAGAACCTGCCAAGCGGAGGGCACGAAGTCTACTAATAACAGGAACCCAATCTATCAATGCGGCTGCTGCCGTCGTGCTAAGGACTATACCTACTCCAGGCTGACTTGTAACGGCGGCAGTGGAGTCACACGAAGTGTATAACCAGTATCGGGTAGACAATGTGGATGCTGTCAGTTCCATACGTTGACTACTGTCCTGGATTCTAGTTTCCGAGATACAGCAGACAAAGTGTCTAATGTTCGTGCGAGAGCAGCCTGTTGACTTATTTGTTTTAACATGTGAACGCTGAAGGTACGTATATTAATCCGCATTCTAGGTCTAAGCAAGGGACGAGAGAGGCATGAAACTAAAAGGCAAGCGACGGAACTAGTCCAGCTTGGCGAATAACTGACCACTCAAACTACCGACCCGAGTTGCCAGATATACCAGTATTTTCAGCAGTCATGAACTGTTGCTCTGTTTCCAGTTTTTCGGGTTCTGGTTGTTTCCGTCAGTTCTAACACGTACCGCTCATTTGCACTGTTGATTAGTATGCATCATTCCTCTCTCGTCTGAGGTTTTTCCACTGTTCATCGTTTGCTGGTGACTTCTTTCTTACCGACATAATTTTGACTCGAAGATGCGTTTTACTGTTCAGTGTCCTCTTTCAGACATATCGCAGCTGTCGCATTCCCATGGTGGGCGATATTCAATTTATAAAAATTTATAAAGACTAAAATCCCCTACTGCTCACCACATATTGTATCACTGTTCACTGGTTGTCATTTTTTTATTTAACACTACTTTCCTGCTCGATCGCCAACCTTAAACCCCATCTTAGGAGCAAAACGCGATTCTTTAATACTTCGGATACAAGTATCCTGAGCCCTTATGTTTGGCGTTCGCTTTCTGATGCACCATCTTTTATTTACCAGTGTTTATTCGTGTAGCTTGTGGTGTACGATTAACTCGTGTTCATTCGGCACAAAGCTGTTTTAGTGAATTATTGTGCTTGGGTTGGATTCTGGATTTCTGAGTTCCCTGATTGTCACTTTTCAGTCAACGACATTGTTGACGGGTTGGTGTTTAGATCACCATTAATGTCGCCATTTTTCAGTAAGCAGTTCGTCCTGACTCTTCTTATGCATCATTTCGTGATAATTTATTAGGAGATTCCTTCTACTTTGTTTCGGAATGATCAGTGCTTACAAATCCCCATCGTTTCAATGTCCTGTTAGTATTCCAGCATTGTTATGATCAACTTTCTTATTGCCACAACGCCCATAACCTTTCGGATGACTGTTCCATACCACCCTTGAGTCGTCAGTGCTTATAAGTCTAGTTCCATTTTTTGCTGTTCGTTTCAAACGTCAATCTACCAAATTCTTATTGCCAATTCCCTTTTCGTGATTTCACATAACCTTAATAGCTGCAATGCTCATCGTGATGATTTCTCTCTCGAGTGTTTCGAGGTTTCGACCTACTCCGGATTCTCTGTGTGAATCTCTGACCTTATAAATTTTGCTTATACTTATCCGCACCCAGCTTACCATCAAACCTCACTGCCCAATTATCTGCTGACCCCAGTACTCTGTTTTACTCGATGAGTCCACCCTACCTCCATTTCGCCCTATCCTCCTGATTACTAGCATCCGCTGTCGTAACATACCTTTTTCTCGCGCTTGGCAATCTTATTATCATATGTTAATCGTTCATTTCCTATTCTACCCGTTTGAACACTTAGTAAGCACCGTTGCTCCATTTGTATATTAACACTACCTTTATGATATGAATGTTATTGAACGTAGTTAAGTATCGCGCTCGATCCAGCAATTTTTTGATCTTCCGCCTAGATTTTGGAATTAAGATCTATAATCTCTGGTGTTTGCTTAATTTCGCCATCTGCCGTTACGTCATCTAATCAATTTACCAACTGGATCATCAGATGTGAAATATGAACAGTGTCTGGAAAAGCCGAAAGGTGTGCGTTTAATCTAGTGTTGTTGTTCGATCGCCGTGAATAAGGTTTTCTCACGATTCCTGGGTCTGATTGTCACTTACCAGTATCCGGAATGTATACTCGTCACTGGGTACAGCTTCGTTTATAGTACCGCACCGGCAATAACAATCAAGGGTGTGTGATAACCCGACTAACCGTGCGAAATCAGAACACGCGACTCGTGAGCGTACACTGGGTTTCTGTCACTCAGTAGGTGACCAAAACGAATCTCATGTTACCCATAAACATGACCAGTCTGACAAACAACCAATCAGAAAGTAGGGACCTATTGATCCAATTCAACTAGCAGCCGTTAGGACAAACGTAGGTCGACTATCTGTAACAACGGGAACGCGTCCATAACAGGGTGGCATTGATACAACGGTATTTTGTGTCGTCTCACCTGTTTTTCCCATGGTACACAATGCGATGTTTTCCGTCCACTTTCTTCACCGACGGTACTGATGAGTCGCTAGGACTGTTGACTTCCGCGATCACACCTTTATTTAACGTGTTTTCTTTTCACCTCTTCACTTCCTTTTCGAGGTGAACTGAAATTCTGTGAAGCCTGTGTTATGGGAACCTTCCATTCGTTTGTATCATTTTCACGATTTGGTTCAGGCCTATTACACCATCTGTATCAGCTAAAACATCCGCTTGTCGGACATACTGTGATGTGCTGTGCTTCGTTGTTTACTTATCAATACGCATTTCTAACATTTGTAAACTGTCAGTCGGCAGATTGTGCTCTGTAGCGGTTCTGGGTATCATTGACGTCGATTCTATATCTTCAGTTAACGAACGAAGTCATCCCCGTGTCATCCGATCAGCCTCAATCCTTGTGTGTGTGGCCCCTCACCAGCAAACTACGTTATTATCTAACCAGCTCAAAGAAAAGTTCGAACCTGACGTACTTTGTTTCTAAGCCTTCTTGACTGTCTCACTAGACACCTCCTCTATCTATATTCTTTCTTTCTTTACCTGAAGCAGACTTTTTATTTCCTGTTTCTCTGTGCTGTTGCCGTTAATGTCAGTATGACTACTCGCAGCTGTTAGATTCCTTTCTATTGCTAATAAGTAGCTTGGAAGATTTGTGATTCCCTTCTGTAGTTCCTCCAGTGTTTTCTTACCAAACTCGTTGTCGACTTCGACATAGGTCTCAGCTCTCAAGTCACTGATGCGAGTTCGTCAGTCTCCACTCATTGGCTGTCATAAGCTATGCGGACGCTTTGAGGTACAACCATCCGGCGACCTTCAGCAGATCACTTTCTCAATACTCTGTGTCTAAGATCTTGGACCAAGTTAGGTAGTGTCCAGTCAAATTATCCTTGGGACTTGGCGGCAAACACAATAGTATCAGAGTCTGGTCATCTGAGTCAAGGAATCCAGCTACCAGTGAATTTTTCGCGTCGATCCAATCCAGTTCACCAGGCCTTCTCTTTTTGAGTCCAGCATCGCTTTTGTTTTGTCTTTCGACAGCGTTAGCATAGATACCATCGTTTTACAGGTAGTCTCAATTCTCCGACCCCTTCGGCATTTCTTCGAGGTCCACCAGCCGCATCTAATCGTTGCTGTTTCCGAATAACCTTAGCCACGAATTGCTACAGTTTGATATACTAGTTCACAACACTATTTGTAAACTTGGGACGCTATTGGTTGTCATTATTCTCAGCGCGTACCTCGTTCTTTTCGATTCATACTATGCCAGTGACTAGCGCGACTGAGTGACGTGTAATTCTTGGACCAGGATTTAACTTTTTGTTGTGAATGGTGTGATGTGCTCGTATGAAAATTTCTCGCAGCTTGTACGGTTGTCGGAATTTTTCTTGGCTAATGTTGGTGTCGTCTAGGCTGTCCGGTACCAGTCACTTCTTCGAAATCATTTACCTCGAAATGAAACCGGTGTTTCACATCACTAACCGTATATGTGTGCGTTTATGGCAGCCGTGCTGGCGACGACACGACCATAGATCATAAATTCGTTGTCAGTGAACGAACTGGAAGTGACCAGTTTTATGTAGTGAAATGAGCTACTTACCCTATGTGCTCATAACCAAACTGTTATACAGTTGGGGCTTCAGCGGTAACAAAGCATTACTTTTTATATGAATAGCTGGTTGTGTATACATGGTAGCATTCTTTATCAGGTTCGAACATCGTACTGACTATTGTAACTTAGCCTTCGCTCAGTGTGCTCGAAATAGATAAACTTAATTTTGCAAAACTGTTTGATGTAGTCACTTTTGTTCTTGACCATACGTGTCTACCACCAGTTGCGATGCTCAGACGTCACAACGAGACTAGACCTTGACATTATTTGATAGCCTGCTCATCTGGATGGCCTATTGGGCTAAACTGGGCAGAGTGGTCACCACACCGATAGAGTCACTCATGCCAGGCAAGACAATAGGCCTGACAAACCACATTCTGCTGCGGTTGAAAGAAGGTTGACATCGTTCTCCGGAGAAAGTACCAGTTCTTGTACACTGCCCACCCACCCGCTGCTTTATGGTACAGGCTTTTGAGCCAAATGCTTTGGTTGAGGATCCCTAATTGTTCTCCTATCTAAGTCTGAGTGTCTTGGCAGTATCTCAGTCCACATACAACCATGAATACTCACAACACAAGTAATTCCATACTGCATCGGCCGTCTCGCAGTATAAACTGGGTCGCCCTGTTTGCTGTATACAGCAAGGTGGACAGGCGGGAACAAATTACTGTTGACCCCTCGACCACCGTCCTATCAAATATAATTTCCAGGCTTCTCCTCACCCCCATTGCAGATGATAACTATGCAGATCCTGCAATAAACAAAGCTAATTATAGTATCACCGTGGTGGTAAGTCCCATGTCATAATTTGTCCCATTTTCACTCCACACATAATGTGATTTATATGGCAGACCACTGATCAACATCCCTAGTTTATGGTTCATCCATCTAAGGAAGGTCTTCTCTATAGATTGCTCGACAGTCATACCCAACATCCGCTTCCAAATGTATTTGTTCATCACAAACCTCATAGACAGCAAAACATCAGTGGTTCTCAATGATGCTCAACTGTCATACAACTATGATGAAAAAAGGCAAAGTATGACCAGGAAGGAAGAAACGGAAGAGGACCGGGAGAACCGAATTACCAAAACTAATTAACAACCCCCGTCCATATTCAAACATTTAACACCAACGTCCTTACACCTCACAAACAGACAACCGGAAGTAAGACGTCATCCGCAAGACAACTCCCCCACTGCCTACACTGTCCCGCATCATTAAGTGCACTCGCTTCCCAAAACTTTGACCAAACAACGACAACATTCACACCACTGAGCTCGATTGGCCGCCATCTCATCTAACGTTCTAGGCCACTGACATTGTAGGTCGCTAATTTCCCAGCCCTGGAGATAAACCCGACCTACAATGATCAACTCCTCGATGAATGTCTTATGTACGCCACTCTTAAGCGGTAGAAATATGCCTTTCTGTCAGCACAAGTGTCTTAGGTTGGTGAATATTGCCTTAACCTCAGAGATGCACGCTTCTTTTTCGTCCCGTGCACCTGTTTTCCCCATAGACAATGTGACTCCTTCAGTACAAAGACCGATGAATAGCCTCTATGATTTCTTTATCCACCGTTAAATCCACGTAATCGTAACAGTCTAACAGAAGCGTTTTGCAAGTTGAGATAGCAGAGCATATTCTGAAATGTTTAGCAGATTGCAACATAGCGTCTAGCATTATTCGTACTGATTAAAAGTTGTCAAACAGAAACACCCCGTCATCAGTATAATCAAGATCAGTTAGTCTTTCACAGGGTAGGAGGTGTACGCGAGCATCGCAGACAGTCGTCCATTGTCTTCTATGATAGAATTAAACAAGACTGTTGTTAATGGACCACCTCGACTGACACTGCAGCTGATGCTGAAGTTGTCAGGCAGTTCACCGTAAACCCTAACGTGATTTGGGGTATGGGGATAAGGCCCCAACAAGGTGTCAATTTGCTTGTTCGGTGCACTTCTGCGTTGAAGTGACTCTAATGGTTAATTCACTCAGTACGCCGGAAACAGTTAGGGCTCCCATGGAAGTGGTTAAACACAGATTTTGACGCCCAAGTATTTCAGTACGGTTTCTTTCCTCTGCTTCAAAATGCCAGGTTTCATAGCGGTAGTATATTGTTACCTTTGCAGTCGCCGTTACCTTCAAGCAACAGTTGGTCGCCTCTCTGTCGCCGGAGGTTTTTTTGTAGACCAGGGAAGTCCATCTGAGCAATGGAGTCGTAGTATCATGTTTCATTCGTTATGCATCTACCACTTTTGCGACGGCTTGTTATTATTTGTAATTATGGTTATTATTACGTATTGTTATTATTGTTGTAACGGGTTGGCAACTCTCACTGGCCTAATTTTCTGACTTTCAATCAACCTGATCTCACCAATCGCTGTTATTTTGAGGTTGCGAAACGCACTGGTCATGTTCGTATGGACGCGATATAATTTGTGACGTCACCCGTGCTTCTTAAGAATTTTCAGATGTCAACATGTAATTATAGATGTGGTCAAAATTAGTCAGTCTTCTGCGAGGTGAAAGTAAGATTTGTTGAAGCTAATGGTTTGAGTTGGGATTCTAGGTAAACGCACTGCCAAAGTCTATTTTTTGAGCTAACACTACAGATGGGTTTTATATGATGGTGCCTCTCCCCAAGATATGCCACTTATGCCGTTTATGGAGACTATCTAGCTGAGTTGTGTCAAACTTGCCAAGGTTGCGTCTATAATGCAGTGTAAATTGTAAAATGCGGTAATGTGTTTCCTTAGCAGAGAAACAGTTTAATAAGTGCATACAATAAGAGCCACCAGAAAACGGATTCACACTGTCTACGAAACCTGACATTTCACAGTGAATGTTTTGCACTTAGGTGCCCGTCGCCTGCAGCACGACTGAACGGTTTGTATGCAATGTAAAGGGACATATTATTATCATTAATGTTCTATCAATGCTAGTATGGACTGAGACTGTGGATTGTACAGTTTAGCTTTAAAAAGAAGTTCGTAGCTCAAATCCAGCTATGTATTGTGACTTATCAGCTCATTTTTGACTGACAGTTTAAGTTCGATTCTTTACGACTGACGGATTTAAAATGTGTCAGCAACTGTCGTAACGGTGGTTCGAGTACAAACAACCAATCAAATCACAGGCGGTTGATCTTGCTTTAAACATACGGATCTTATTTATGCATATCGAGGTGTTCACGTTGCTTCGGCCCACACTAGTTCAACTTTATCCAGCTGGACCACGTATCCAGCCGACAACTCGCACATTTGCTTCCACTGCTCGGTTTTGTCGGTCTTGCCATGGTCGGGACTCGTAAATTACGACCAACTTTTGTGTTATTAACGCGGTTTACTCGTGTAATCACAATCATGCTCAGTAATACGATCTAGACCAAGTATGTATCCAGTTTTCGCAAACATTCAATTTTCAATGTTGTTGAAGTGTGTACGTTCATCTGAACCAACGCGGGATTCCGAGAGGATAAGCCATCGCACTGTTCTTCAATGCACCAGTGCGACCCGTTTTCTCTAAACTGTTCCGACTTAATTTGGAGCGTGCAACAACTCATTCACTGTGGGTCCACAAGTTTCAGCATCCCTGTCAGCGACGTAAAACACCCTGCCATGACCCACCAGCGTACACATTCGCATTCCAGTGTTCATTTCTTCCCCTCGTGTACAGATGGAATATACAATAGCTTGGACATAACAGACGTTATTCTCACCAGGGCTCAGCTGTGCGAACACAGCATAGTTAATGATGAACCAATTCACGAACGAATGAATTAGCATTTTGAAAACGACGTGAATGAGTACGAAAAATAAACGAAACAACCGGCAACCATAAATATTGATCATCGGTCCGTTCTGACAGACGATCTGTTCCAATAGTGTCCATCAACTAGGTCACACCCAGCCGGCCTAGCTTGTGTACGTTGAGAGTACGCAATAGTAAATAGACCGGCAATGGCTTGCTGGTTTTACTGTCATAACTGCTTACGTTATAGACTTGTGAACAGATTTTGCTCCGATCGAACTCGCACTGGTCGTTTTGACTTCGACTAGGGAGGTCTGTTTCAACACGTCATTAAAATCAACAGTACATCAGTGGTTCAAACACACGTTTAACTCTTATACAACCGTGAATAGAAGAGCCAAGCTGTAAGTAGGAATCGGAAGAAAATGAAGAGGTGATGTTACAGTGTCTACACCTTGGAAGCAATCGTGTTAGCTGCAAAGGATTCATAAAATGAGCTTGATAGACTAGGTTTTTGTCATATCTGAAGGCTTCGTTAACCAGAAACGTTCGTTGTCCTCTGAACTGTAGTCGGGAAACTAAAAGGTGTGATATCCAGCTTTTCCTGTCGATTCCAGCCCGATCTGACACATTTACACTCAAGTGGAACAACATTAAAAATCAGTTTATGTCGTATACTCAAATATTAATTGTCCATAATGTTCTTAGCTTAATAAGACTACCGTCCTCTTCTATCTCCACATTTGTTCCAATTTTTCACTATTATCTGGCGGTCAAGGATCACTATGGACTACTGATGTATTGATGGGGCCACTCAGCGTACCATAAAACTGCTCTATGTTTCACGTTTACGTCGTTCTAATTGGTGGACATTTGACATGGTGTGATCGTCCAATGCGGTTACTGATCGAACCACTGGACAGACATTGCACTGCTCAGCCACTTCATCAAAATCTTCCATTTACCGCTTCCTATCTGTGTGATTCTCAAAACGATCTATCGAACACTTGTTCAGTTGATTGTTTTTTGGAATGCTTTCATCTTTCGACAAACAGGTTGAGTGTGTCTTGTTAGTTGAAGAAAATTTCCACATTCTGTCCTACTTCACCTGCGCAATCATTTGTTGCATGTGTATAGATACGAGTGGTCATCTAGATAGAATCGAAAACTTCTGCTCATTGATTCATCCACCCACCTACTATCGTCCGTCCAAGGCGAACATGCGTCCATCCACGTGGCCACCGCATCATAAGCAGTTAACACGTAGTGTTATTCTTTTGTGGTCTATGCTTCATCTTTGTCACCGACATCAACCGATCAGTTGTTGATATTTAGGCATAGCTACCACACAAAAGATCAAGCAGAACTCTGACTCATTGATAAGATCCGGAAAATGATAGATTTACAGCATTCATAGTGTGGTAACTACGAAGACTGCTGGACTTCGAACTTGAACTAGAATCCCCGGCCTACCTAATAACGAATGTAATTCGGACCGATTGCAGTAAGCGGTCATTGTTAAGAATATATTCCCGCAATTCCTGAATCGATTTGGTTATATAGAAATCAGCGTTTATCATTGACCGCCAGTAATAGGGCATACAGTGTCTGTACTACAAAATCGGCTTTCATTGCTCCTGGTTGAGGGAGAGCTCGCTTCATTTGCTTACGCTTCTTTCGCTCATTCGAAAAGAGCTAAAGCCTGGAATTTCCACAGTTGAATCTCATCTGAGTTGGCAATCCCGCCATACTGCTTATCTGTAATAAATACAAAGTTGCAAACTATAGTCTGATTAGTATAGTAGTTATTAAAAATCTGTACAATTAATGGGGATGTAACAGTGCAGTTTTTTGACGTTCCCTTCATGATGCCTCTTCTTCCTCAGAAGACAGAGAACAAATAACTACACTTGTTTACGATAGCCAGAAGCACCGTTACTCAGTTTGCACTTAGAATCTCTATCAACTGAGCCATGATTATGAACGACGCCATGTTTTATTTGTGCAAGAACCTGTGGAAACCAAATTGTTAAACCGTTGATGATCATAAAATATTTTTTTAATCTATTTCAGTCAGTTTAACTTCAACACTGAAGTTCAGATTGAGGTTATCGAAGTGGTTTGGATTGAGGATAAACTAAACTAAACTAATAGGTTCATCGGTTGTTCTTGTGTAATCCTCGATTCACATAAGTTAACCCTGTTTATTCAAAAAAAGATCGTCCAGAGATATGTCACAATAACTGTCATTGCAAATCCAACCAATGAGTCCAAGTTTGTGCCTTCCCGTAAGGTTGAACTCACATACATCGTTGAGCTCACTTAACGTTGTCTTGGTTATTGATACATAGTAGAGAATCTCGGTTGATGTAGATTGAATCGCTTGTACAGTGCATCGCAGCTTCCATATTCGCGTGGACTTCTCAACTGATCTTTTGTGAATGAAAGCACCCAACGTAAGTTCTGCATTTGTTAACAGTCTTCAGTAGCGTACGCATTACCCAAGGTTCTCCACTAGGTAATGACCAAGAAATCGTCCAACAGGTTTGATGTTTTCCTGAGTGCACTGGTTGGAGTTAACAACTCTGCTACCATTTCCCCTCCCTAGTCGATCGAGCAATCGTATTGTTGCCCACAGACGGATGTGATTGAGTATCTACATTTGATATATTTAGGACAGTTTACGACATAAAGTAGCTAACCTGTCACAGCAAATGTGAAGAACTGTGAAGGGTATAGGAAAACATTGTAAAGGAAAAGAAAAACCATAGTTAGTTGCACACTCAGGCTCGTAACACGAACGTCATTGACTTTTATTATTTGCCATATCGGGCATCTTCGTTAACTAGGTTGGTTAACCATACTTTTGATCGTAGACCAGGAGACCTGGAACGCCATAGTGAAGCAGGCTTTAGTGTCGGTATGTTCGTTCGGCTAACACAAATCGTACGCTAGTCATCAGACTTCCGGTTCCAGCCTAATATCACTCGTAAGCAAAACAGAGCATGACATGCGGTGAACTGGCGTTCGTAGAGTGTACTCATGCCAAAGACGCTTGTGAAGCAAGATCATTACGTTCAGTCGTCGACAGAAAATATTCCAAAGATACGCCAATGTTGATACAGCGTTCTTATCACATGTCTCTATTGATTCGGAGATAGCGGTAGTGGAAAACGAGCACCTTGTGACCATCCTCTGTACAAATGAGTCAGGCTTCGCAGCCGTACAGTAAAATCTCTCATATAGTGACATTGTACACTTGGCCTTTTATAAAAACACTGAAATCATGGGACGCCATAGGTAACGTAAGTTGGCAGCTACAACACAAGTGTTAACCGTACGACTTCTGATCTCATCGGACACTCTACTAGTGTTGGTGTTGCTTCCAAAGTACTTGAATTTTTACACTTCCACCAACCGCCTACCCGACCAGGTTGTAGACAGGTGCATAATCCTGCCAGTCGTAAGAAGAACTAACTGCACTTAGAAAATGAAAGGATAATACCAAACCGAAGAACTGAAGTTGTCTACGACCTTCTCGACACACTCTGAACCCTCAGCGATCAGAACAATACCGTCTAACCACTCAAAGTCTAGCACCTGAGCGTTTCCACAACGTCATATTCACGATCTGTCAGAACGCACCGTAGAATCCCGTCTTCTGTTAATCGGAATGAGTTAAATGGGCTCATTAAACCTGTCACATCCTATTTAGGATGATTTAGGTAGACTCCAAACCGTCGTATGCCCTAACCCGATCAAAAATCTGACTGTGAATGATTTCGGGATGTGGACGTATTTCTCAGTCCACCCTTCCTTGATAAACAGTTTATACGTGCTCCTTCGTCAAGTGATTCAAAGAGGTAGTGATACTTAAAAAGCAATAGCTATCAACCTTCTTTTCATATGATACTTCGGTCGTGTTTAATTTGAGGTCGCGGATGTAGGAGCCAATATGTTTGCCTCATGAAAACGTAGCTGGAGGTCAAACCTCGGTCCTATAAAGAACGTACACTAACGATGAGCTTTAACAAAAACTAAGTTCGACTTTGATGTTTTTTTCTGAAGGAGACTGCCTGAAGAGTCTGTGGGATTTAGCAAGCTGCAATCAGTTGGAGGTACTGTTCAATGGATATCAAATCACCTCCCTGACATTTATCAGTGATGTTCGAGAGTGGTGTACTAGTAAACGTCGATGTATTGTCATATTAAATCGCGTTAAATTCAGATGTGTTCAAGTCTCGAACATTTTGTATTACTCGAGGCGTCTTACAAATGCTTCCCGTTCATACAACCGAGTCAATACCCGCCGTAGTTTTAATTTCCAAGATTAAACACAGCACTCTGGATGTGACATTCTACACCTTTACAGATAGGGCACATACCTCAGATATTTTCCGATCGCCATATATCGCTCAACATTTTCTCGTGTTTCCCATAACTTCTTTGAACAGAAATCTCATCACTCACTGCAGACTACAAGTGAACGTTTTTTCGTCATCATTGTTTCCGTAACTTCCGTCATGTTAACAATACAACCAAGTTAATAATACTGAAATAAGTTTTGTAGAATCTTTCGGCTTTGGTTCATATGAAGGTTGAACGTAATTTGTCAGATACGTCACGTGGCCGTCTTTATGGTGTGATTCGTGGATTCATCTATGTCCTGAAGAAAATGTACTGACGGCTGATTAACGCAGTATTCTCCACCGATTGTCCCTGATGCGTTCCACATAGTGCTCGTAATAATGATTTAGTGATCTTGGTCACAGCATTTCAAGCACTCGGTTAATATTTTTTCTGTTTAATTCTGTTTTATGGGAACTGTGCATTTTCCATTCTTGATATTTCCCCCGGGTTACCATCCCTGCATATAATCGTTCTAGGTCGTCGGTTGAACCCGTACCATGCGTCTGTGTCAGATTCAATCCCGTCATCATTCACCTTTGTAATTCGATCATTCCTACTCAGCTTACACTATGCCTATGACAGAAAATAAAAATTTCATTTGGTTGCTGAGACCTGTTGGACATGACGGTCATCTTCGTGTATGTACACATGCAAACGCGTGTATTTCGGAGTGTTCCATGTTATTCGTCTCATCATCTGGTACAAGATCACGCAATTCTAGTCAAGTTCCAGCTGTTTTACATGGAACCAAGCCTCAGGGGGCTTTGCTGCTGGAAAATGGAAATGATCGGACAAGTTTGCTGTTTTTCGTATGAGCCTGTTCCTGAGTCGCAGGCTCAACTTAGCAGTAGTACGGAATGAATGATTGCAGTGGGTTTACCCATGTTATCGCTCCACTTGTCATCATCACAACGGCCGTACGCCCGACGGGACTATACTGTGATTCGGACCACCGCTCACCTTAACAATGACGTGAAATAGTCTAAACGAAGAAGGAGAAACCTTACTACGAATTTTAAAAAAAATAAAAGAAGTCTAGCCGGAAGAACCGGAAATTATATGAATGCAGGTACGACGGTGACTGCGGCACACTGCCATTTCAGAGCGCTTTTGTAGCCAGTGATTTGAATAGTCACGAGCGCCTCAATTAGGCAGGTGATACGTACCCACTTCACACAGCGGGACAATCAGGGCCTTCACAGTTGGTGATAACGTTTTTGTTTGACCACCGCGCGATTTTACCCAACTGTTGTTTGTTTTAGTACAAAACGTCCTCTGTGTTAATTGCTCAGCTGACATGTGGAGTACGTGATCCGACCGTGGTTGGCTGTGCAGCGTGATTAGTTGACCAATTATTAGTACATCCCGAGGGTCCCGGACTACGCGCCAGCGAACGGCCACATTGCTCAGACGATCAGTCCACTTAATGTGGGCTATTTAACGGAGACAACAATGATCAAACACAACTCTGTTGAGATCTCCGTTGCGAACAGGTCACGTTTCCGAACCACAGAATAAAACAGAACACACACGAACGTTATATACCATTCCTTTCAGCGACAACTAAACGTCTTTACGATTCCTAGGATGACGTAGGCTGGCAAAGATAACTCGTGCTTTGTTATCTTAGTTAATACCTCATCAGCAGTATTACAAGCTGACGAGATAATGCTACCTAAGTGTGTGAAAGTTTTCCCAGTCTCCAATGGATCACCTTAATTAAAGACAATGTGGGTGGGAACTCCCCACTCTTGAAGCAGTGAGATACCGTTATTACGAAAAGATCGTTGTAACGAATAAAATTTCCAATCCACGGGCCGTCCCTACTGTGAACTGAGGTTTTTAGTTCATTGTGAAAGCTGTTAATGGCGAGTCTGGAAAGCCGTTAACAAGAGAGCTCTTATAATGTGATTAGTAACCTAAGCGCCAGAAGCATTCACGTGCAACCATGGACGCATCGTGTCACATCTACCGATCGTTTTGGCTAAACGGTCACCTGGTTGTTCATGCAGGTGTAATGGGCTGTTGTGGTTTCTTGATTGGAGAAAGTTCAGTTAATCGGTGCCTGCGCGCAAGCTGCTACAGATGGAATTGTTGTCAAACTGGCGCTAACTAACCATAGACGGCGATCAGCTACTGTTGAATGGATATCTGCTTCAAACAACCGAGTTGCCAGAGCAAGGTCGTGGAACAACGCAGCAACAAACTAGCCTATCAAAACGTGAGGACGCCTGTCGTTTAATAGCAGCCGTAAATACTGTTCTATAAAAAGATGCTGTTTTTTTTTCTTCAATAAATTGAGACTGTGTCGCGAAGACTCCTGTTCTGAATTTTCCTGATTTGGCAGCACAGTATGTGACAACAAATGAACGGTAAATGGCACTCGTGTGGATGCGGTAAGTCGGCTGTTTGATCAGTGTTGCAGTGGGTGACACGTACAACGCTTATTCACTGGGACGCAGTGTTAACGAACCCTGTACAGAAATTTCGATATGATGTGCAAATTAGCCGACCGTCCACATATTTATGTTCTTCCCAAAGTGTACCTGGAGTGGTGCATGTCAACTAATTTCATGCTAGCAGCAGCTGTACCAATGGATACAGATACGGGGTTCATATTCAGGGCTGTAAAAGTTGTCAAACTTATTGAGTTGTGCTCAACTTACTTGCTACGTATGCTCGTTCAGGCTACGATACGTTGTCTGAGCCAAGACGGCTAGATACATAAACTGAGTGTGCTTACACCGTCCGCACATTTTCTGTGGCTTGACGTGATGGGATAAAGATGAGCTATATTTAAAAATTGTTACAGACAACTGAGGCGGAGAAAGACGAGGTAGTATTGATTACAGCCGTTGTTCTAGAGACCGGCTGAACGAACATCACTTTTGTTCAGTTAGTTGAGCGGCTGTGTGATTGCTTGACGTATCGAGGCTATTGCGATACGATGATACGATTATACTATAATCTTGCGACGAATAAAAAACGGTTACTCAGATGATTTTACTTACTCACTGGATTTGTTGTCGGCAGTGATGCCCTTGGATGCACATGTGATTGAATCAGAGGGATGTGTAAAATATCAGCTAGCCAATTGAATAAGCATCCAAGCTTTTGCGATCCACTTTACCATATTATCATCTTACTATCTCAACGACGGAACAACAGCAACGTTCATGGTGAACTGCAATATTCCTGCACCGTTCCTTTTTGTTTCGAACTTGGCACTATTCTCTCACTATCCTTGTTGAACTAGTAAATGCAAAAATTGTTACATCTCCCGACGAGTGATATTTTTTCGTTTTCTTCGTACGTATCTAGACACGCTCAAACTGTAACTTCGTGGTACTATACATACTCTGTAAATTTTCCCGTTATGGAGCACATCAATTAAAAACGTTACGTTACGCTAAACAGGCAACAATTTCAAATAGATTCCGGTATTTCGTAAATTCTTTGATATGTTCGTTATAACGTAATGACTGTTGTTAACAGTCTTTTCTGGTCTCAGTGTTTTTTCCTACCCGCAATGATTTCTTTGCGACTTACTCATCAAGATAAAAGTTACCCGATGTTGTAAGTCCACTTTTGCTCTCATTTCCAAATCATTTATGCCAGCCGGTTCTCTTCGAAAACGTTTCTGGGTCTTAGGTTCCACTATAGTTAG
Organism: Paragonimus heterotremus; assembly: GCA_013368495.1. Taxonomy (NCBI): domain Eukaryota; kingdom Metazoa; phylum Platyhelminthes; class Trematoda; order Plagiorchiida; family Troglotrematidae; genus Paragonimus; species Paragonimus heterotremus. The sequence goes on along the minus strand of LUCH01000949.1, from coordinate 50,691 downwards.
AGGTCATACATAGTGCACACATACTCCTTCGAACAGATGTGAGTTTATAATGCTTGTGCTTATTAGACATATGTACTCTATTATCATTCTACTAGATCTGTTCAGTTTGTCACATTCTTAACTGTTCAGCTACATTCACTCGTGATTCACCCATCAGCATGCATTGTCTTTTCTTAAAAGCTGCAAATGTTTCATTGGAACATATTGTAGCATAAAGTTGTTCAGTAAAGCACTATTTTTACTGTCTAACTCGCACATTTCCACGCCACGCGCGCGCGCTCGCGTTTATGAACCGGAATTCCAGTCCACAACGCAGCGGTGGTTTCTACTCACACGTCCTCTGAGCTTCTATCTGATTTGTATGTGTATTTGACGGACGCTTTCGGTTGCGGAGCTTTTGCTCGTAATTTGTGGTCTGAGTTCGTTGAACAATTACTCGTTCAGTCACCCGTATTGTCCGCAATCTACTTACTGTGAGTTTGGGCCATATCTCACCACCACATTAAGATATTCCACTGGGTTTTGGAATAACCGCGCCTTCAATTCGGTTATCCATCATAATATGCCGTTTTTTTTGTTCAGTTAAGTTCGCTGCTTCTTGGGATTTGAACAGTTTACACTCTATGGTTCGTACTGCGTAATTTTCTGTCCTAGGCCTCCTGTGAATGTTCATGTCCCACTGATGATTAGATTTTGTCGAGTAAAAGTTTTACTTTCACCTCATCCCAATCTTCCGATTAAGCTAGACTGTTCAATCGACCTCACGTTTGATCCTTGTCCGAACGCATCAGTAGTAAATATCATCGTGATTTGAAGGCGAATATGTTGACCACTAATCCACTGTTTTCAAACTAGATGTGGCGAAACCGCCGCATATCTGATCATTTGATTATAATCACTCTTTCATAATGTTATGGCTACCCGATGGTTTTGGTAAGTGATATTAACTATCTTTTTCATTGTGTTAGATAATCACACGACCGATGCCTCTTCACCAAGTTGATGTCATTTATATTACTTTGTTCTGTTATAAATGTGTTTGGCTACTGGCAAGTAGCTGAAGATTAAGACTGTTATAAGTAGCAATATTACCATTATTTGAACACAATACAGTCGTTGTGCCCCAATCTTCCTTGTCTACGTTTGGTTTATTTCTCAACACTGTTACAGAAAAATACCCCGGCTCATTTAGCCAATCAAACTTCATCTATTGTCTTATTCTTGTCCTAGTATTTTCCGTTCCATACTTTTTCCTCTTTTCTTTGGCCAAGCTGACATTTGCTCAGTTTACGGGAGATTGACACAGTTATACCCCACTGAAATATGTTTACTGTTCTCCCATCCCAAACCCTGAATTGTTCTCAGGAGTTGCACTCCAAATACATAATTTGCACATCCTCAGTATGCGTGGGTTAGTGGAGTTGTTTAGTGGTGAGGGTGAGTGGGAAAATAGCAGTGGCGCTCGCTCTATTCTCATAGCTGTGGTAGTGATGATTTGATACAACAAAATCTGATAAGGAACCGGAAGTTTTGAATTACATTTGCTGAAAGGTTATTGACAACCCGCGGGTACTCAGTCCCAACAAAGATGATATGAGCGGGAATAAATTTGCCGATCGTTTTTTTTCTATTGATCTCTGTGCTTTCTGGTTTGTTGAACCAGCTGTGGTTTTTCCAGTTCAAACAATATGCCAGTTTTAGTGGATTCTTGATTGGAAACATCTCTGATGAATTCAAAGTCCTGGGCATTTGCTGAGTTGTTTGGCTCTAGTGATCGATATTTCCTCCGGAATCTTGAGGACATTTGGGAAAAACTGTTCAAAGTGGCATACGGTATACTTTCCTCGTAGTAAATCCGGTCAGCATAATCGCTAAGGCGTGCTTCCTGACCAGTTTGTTTTATGTTTTCTGATGCGTTAACTGTGATTTCAGAACACCCAATTTTCAAGGTTGTTCAGTTCACACAGACGCTTGAAGTGTCTTTTCAGTTTTACTTAATACAAGAACCCCCAGTTGGAGTTCATTCCGATAGTTTCTTAAGAAACCTTAGGCATAAGATGGCCTATTCACTCGAGCAGACTGGCCAGTTGCTTTTATGCAACTTACTTATACACAACCGTGTGTGCATGTCTGTCAGCTCGTGTGAGACGAGAGTGTAATGACATTGTTCAGCACTTTTTCCTAGTAGTTCAACTTTCACGGCTACATTTTCGGCGACATGGTTTATTCTGCCGCACTTTTGAGCACAATGCAAGCCCCCTTCTCCTTGGTTTATTTTCTCCATGCTTCCATTTAATGTCAACATCCGCATGGAAGACAGCATCACATCAACGGTTGAAACCGCTGTCTAATTGTTGTACTGTCGCAAGAGTAAAGAAAAACCTTAAGTTAGAGGAGAAAGAGAGGAGGTTTTGCTTAATACACTGAACCATGTATCCAATTCTAGGTACGTCGCAACTAAACAATCAGATTGCTCCCTAACGTAAGAATATATTTTCTTAACAGCTTGCGTAGGTTTTTCACTATTCCATTGTATCAGTTATTACTGCCTTATTCGCAATTCAGTCATAAAACGACTGTATTCATGTTATCTAATTCTCCGATTAGCCGTCATACCCCCTAGTGTTTCTAACTGCAAGCCATATGTCTCACATGAACCATGGCTTACGGGATTACCATAGCATACACTTCCCAACATGCTAATGGCTTGAGGCACTTCGTTCCTCTCAACAACCTCATCTGATCGAGACGGGGATGTGTTGTGATATGTTTATATTTCGTTTACATGTACATTATGTACATCGAATTTTGATTGTGCAGCATTATCTTGAATGAGTTCACTGGATCACCCTAATTGCTTTTATTTCTCCCTTATCCAAGTCATATCTCAGCTACTACTTATTTGCACTGTGAGCTCGGCAGAGAGTGGATAATGTGCTAAACAGTTGTTTGGTATTATTTCACGTCTACGTGAACCCAGATTGGAAAATGTGTATTCACACTTCTGCTTTCTACTCGCCGATCCTGTTTAATGTGCGCAAGTGAACTCCATTATCGTTAATCAGCTTTTTCAGCGTTTGGTGAGCTTGTTAGTTAGCCTCAGAATAAAATTGTCTCACCTTCGGCTTTGTAAATATTGTTCTTAAATTCCGATACCAAAGATGCTCACTTGATCTACGTCGAAGTGGTACGTTGGTACCCATACTCTGTCTATTCTTTGCATACCGGTTAACTGACAATACACATTGATGCTGTGTTAGTTCTATTCGTAAACAATTGTACAGCTACTGTACAACCGAATGACAGTATGCTCGGATGTGTGCGTATATAAATTCGTTGTCAACCTTTGTGCTCTGTACGGAAACAATGTTTTTACAGAAAAGATATGAATGAATGTCCGTGTATCTTGTTGAGCGATTCTTTTGAAACTTGACACTTTGATCATGAATTTGCAAAAAAATAATTAACACTGTGTTTTGGTTATTTGTTTTATTTATTTTGTTACTAACCACGTTAACTATTGATGTAAAACGCCGTTTATCAGATGTCTTTTATCCAGATCGCAGTTTGTTTGTGTCCCAAGTGTTTCTTCTTTCAATGTAGTAATTTACTTCGTAGGCAAATAATTACTTATGTTCCGGTCACCCAGTTAACTCGCTGTCCTATTATGTATGCTGCCGATGTATGTATGTATGTCATTAACCAGATAGTACAATGTCAAATCAGTTGCCAAATAAATTTTAAAAAAGACTCAGTTACTATGATTTTGTAACGTATCATTAAAGATCACGCACGAGATTCTTACAGCTCTAATTTTTGCTTTGCATTTTTGTGCCGTGTGCACAACCTCGGATAATTGTTTCTCTATTTAAACATTACTTACCGATTTCATTTAATCGTCAACTTTTAACTTGCGTACAGAATACGTCTGCGTGTTTGATGGTATTGGCGGATTGAAAAGCCGTATTTGGCGCAGCTTCAGTTTCTCAAAAACTATGTCTACCTATTCCGCCATTAAACGGTGCTTGAAAACCTTCCATCTGGCAGGCACACCGGATAATTTCAATGTCTTTGAGGTGAACGATCGTGGTAAGTATATAACCTTTGCTTATTCAACCAACCCATCGACCAGTATAGTGCGTGTTTGTCAGCGGACTACCAGCCTTGACATTTATCTACATATTTATTTACACTACATTATTTTTCGTCATTGATCTTGGTGTATTTTAATGCTCGGTCTCACTCTTCACAGTGTTCACTTTTCTTTATGTTCAAGCTTATCAGACTTCGATAGTCCTTTCCGTGATTTGGATCATCTTGTAAGACACTACAATGTCTACTTCCACTAGGCCAGGGTTCTCCACTGTCTCTTACCCATGACCTACTATATCGTTTATTTTGAAGAACAGTATAAACATCTTCGTTCAAGGGAAGAACAAACTGTGACACCAAAAATAAGCAACAGGTATGTAAAAAGGTGAATGTGGAAACAGGCTGTCTGTCAAATGTGAGACGCTGCATAGTTAGCAACATTGAACAGTTGACAAGTACTCTCACAAGAATAGCAAACATTAATGGGCTAGTCATCAGATGAAAAGTTATTTGTGCCGTATATAACAAACTGGTTTAGAATTTTCAAAAAATACACGAAAAGTAATAAAACGAAAATAGATGAACGATCAATCTCGCAAAATCAAAACCTCTTCAGGGCACAGAAAGGCTATCACAGTCAAGGCTCACGCATCGGGACAGAAGAATGTCCTTCATAGTAAGACACTTGTCAGAGAGGTGGCAACTGTTACTAACACAGGTTTCCCGCATAAATGTGTCGCAGGTTTTTAGGGGACCTAAAACAGTTGGTAGATATAAATCCCTGAATGCGTAGGAGGGCAGCCCCAGTCGAAGAATAACGTTACTTTTATCTCTACCTCTGCCATTCACTTTTGGTTATACAAGGTGATTTATCAACCCCTCCGTTCATATATACTAAAAACTTTATAATCATCATCGTCATCATAACAACCATGAGTCTGATCAGAGGGTACTGTGTCTCGGGCCGCCGCTCACCTCAACAGTGACGTGGAATATCTTAGAAGAAAACACTACTAAGAAAGTCAAAAGTTGATAACAGGAGACTAAGAGGATGAACTAGAAATGGTATGAATACAGGTACGCCATTGCCTGTGACACATCACCATCTCGGATAGCGTTTCTAACCAGTGGTTTCAGTGATCAGGAGAACATCAGCCAGCAGGCGACACTTACCCACTTTGTTCAATAGAGTCAGGGTCTTCATATTTCGTGACCAAGTTGTTGGTTAACCACCACGCGGTTTTACCCAACTGTCGGCGGCCTCAGCATATAATGCCCGGTACGGCAAACGGTCAGATAGCGTACGGAGTACGTGACCTAACCATCACAAGCTGTGTACCGTGATTAGTTGACCAATTGATCGCGCATCCCGAGCGTTCCGGAATACGCGCCGGCGAACGGCCGCATTGCTGACGCAATCAGTCCACTTAATATGGGCCAATCGGCAGAGACAACGATGGTCAAACACAGCAAGCCTGTTGATATCTTCAGCATGGTCAGTATGTCTTCCGCAGAGAGGGGCTAAGTAAGACATTGTCGTCCGCATACTCCAGTTCGGTCAATCTAGTGCCAGGAAGAAGCTCAACTCCAAGCCCACCGGATTTGCGAACAGCACCCTCCAGAATGTCGTCCATGACAAAACTGAACAGGAAGGGGGAAATCGGACACCCCTGACGAACACCACTAGAAATGATGAACGCCCGAGACAGTTGCCCATAAACTCTCACCCTGCTTGCAGAGTGAGCATACAGTGATCTCAAGAGATTCACGTATTTCTCTGGTACTCCCTTGCGAAGGAGACAGTTCCAGAGAACGTTACGAGCAACTGAGTCGAAAGCAGCCTTCAGGTCCAAAAAGACCACCACTGTCGGCTGTCTGTAACAGTGCCGATGTTCCAAGATCCGTCATCAGGTAAAAATATGATCAACTCACCCTCGATCGGATCGAAATCCTGCCTGTTCTTCACGTATCTGACTTTCTCTGGGCTTAGTGAGCCGACGTAAAATAAGGCCAGTGAGTAACTTGAACGCGATAGACACCAAACTGATGCCTCTGTGGTTGTCACATAGACTTCGGGCCCCCTTTTTGAAAACGGGAATCACTGTTGATAGGCACCAGTCACGAGGCACCTCTTCAGTCTCCCAGATCGTCTGGAGGAGTTTCGTCAGTTCCGATATCAACCTCTCCCCACCATCCTTGAAAATAGAAGGAGGGAGGAGGTCTGGACCAGGAGCCTTATTACGCTTCAATAACTTCAGCTCCATGATCACTTCTGCTTCCGACGGAGGATCTTCTGAAATGCAATAACTGGCCAATCGGGTCCCATCGTCCACATGATCTGGCTGAGGCCAGCTGAACTGCTCTTCAAAATGTTCAGCCCACCTGTCAAGTCGGCACGATTGACTGGTAATAAATGAACCATCTTTTTCACATATGGTTCCACTTACACCGACCCGACGACCAGTACAACCACGGATCAGTGAAAACAGCCTTCTGCTATTCCCAGATTAAAAGGCTTTTTCCATCTATTTCGATCGTTCAAACAAGTATTGCTCACGGTATTTGCGCAAACTATTAGTCAGCTTGCGTTCAAGTTCTCGACGGTCACCATCATATTCAGAACCAGGTGAGGTCGAGCGACGCTTGTTCATAAGGTTTATAGACGTGACGGAAATCCAGTTCTGTCGCAACTGAACAGCTACATCAGAACATGCATGTCCACAGCATGCTTTCATAACTTCGGCGACTCGTCCCCAGTGTTCATTAGGATCCCTCATCTGACTCAAACTGGGCAACGTCTTCACCATCGCCTTTTGGTAATTGTACTTTACATCCTGATCACTCGAATGCCAGTTAAGTACCTTGCATTTACGAGCGTAGGTCCTCCGGGTAAACGACAAAACAAAATGGGCACACACAACAGCATGGTCCGAGTCCAGGTGGTTGCTCCGAAAGCACGGTAGTCCTTAACAGAGTGGCCCCACCTGTAACTAACTGCTATATGATCCAACTGTGTCCACGGTTGGGAAGCACACAGAGGTCTCCAAGTAACACAGTGCTTTTTCCTGTGTTCGAATGCAGTGTTCGAAATATACAGACTGTGGGATGCGCATAGTTGCAACAGTTTTTCGCCATTATCAATGCGTTGTGCCCAAACTCACCAAACGTACCTCCTAGCCGCTTCTCATCCGAAGAAAGACGACCAAGCTGAGCATTCAAATCGCCCGCTAGTGTGATGTTGTCTGAGTGTTTAGTTTGCTTCAGAAGGTCAACGAGAACGTCATAGAACGCATCCTTGGTAGCATCCGAACTGCTGTCCGTTGGAGCGTACGCCGATATACGGAATACACAACGCCTTTCTGATTTGTATCAACAGACTTTTACCGATGTATTGAGTCTGACAGCGCACCAGCGACTGTTCATTGGGATCCAGTCGAACAAGCTCTGGAACTCAGTGCGATTCCCACTCCAGCCTGACCCTAGCCAGAGCGAATGACCCAAGAGTCTGGCTCATTTGGCAGTGATGGGCTTGCCTAACCCGAGGGCGCAGTGAATAAGACTGATATCTGATTTTGAGCACTGTTGCGCGCAGTGGATGTACTCGACACGACATCAGGCTTTTGGGAGATACTGGATGTTTTTTGACCGTATTGGATAATACACCGGCGGTTACGGTCAACCGTTGGGCGATCGGAGTGCTCTTTGTTTGAGGGTACCTTTTCTAACCCCTTTCTTCCTGATACGGAAGACAGCAGTGCCGCAAACACAAAAATAGGTCTGTTGTATGCTCATAGGATCGTGCCTCACTACCTAAGCACTCCTATGCGGTCAGTAGTGCGACATACAATCCCATGAGTGTAACTGCTTTACGTCTGACTGTTCTCCTTTGGCCTGTCTGACAAGGTTGCACCTGGAAGGACCGGAGTCCTAGTCAGCACAGCCCGCCGGATAAAAACAGTACACATGCCCTAACACTTCATAATGTAGAAACTATATAGGAAACAGAGTGATAAAATGTTGCCTAAAGATTATTGTTATTTCACTTGATCACATTCTCACTGGTTATGCAAACTAGCAAATTGTTGAATATCTGGTTGCAGTGCTGCCAGCAATAACCGAGAACCACTCCTCGTAGACTTGTAAACTTTTCACAGCATGTTAGAAATTCAATTGAAATAACATTCAACCGGATGAGGATTGAGGATCGCAACAAATATTATTTGTTCTGTCCTCTCTCAGATTGATGAAAGTATATCTGCAATGTCACAACTAATACATCGTATGATTCGGTGATTTAAACTCTTACTCGACGTGTTTATTCTATCACACTATTAATGTGACATCCAATTCAGCAGCACTTACGTCAAATGGCTTTAGAGTTCTCATCTCTAGTGGGTGGCTAAACCTCAGTTGCGTCCTATTGTATGATTACTCGAAATGTTCCGTTTACGACTGTCGCCGAACACAATGCAGTGCCATGTCAATAGATGCATTAGTTACAATGTTATAACGGAACCACCTCAGGTGTAATCTCTCGTTCGACAATTCATTGAACTGTTGAATAGGTTGAAACAGCTGAAGCGGTTCGTCAGTCATATTTGCGAATGGAACTGAGTTGTGCAGAATACATCAACACGTGTATTGTACTAACGAACCTTTCGTTTTGTGTTCCGATTGGCTTTATGTTCCCTAACTGGTCATATGTGATTATTTCGAACTGAGAGCCTAGGAGAAAGCGGACGACATATGTGAAGCCGAAAAGAAGGGCACATTGTATTACAAACGGTTTATTGTTTTTAGCCTTAGTGAAGACAAAGGTGTCAACTGTGACTGATTTGCGAGGGTAGTAAAAAAAATTATGTTCTGTCGTGACAAAGGGATACCCTGTTTACCTTTCTGGTTGGGAACAATGTAGATTTTCGCCTTAGTGTGCGAATTAACACTGGTCCGAAATGCGGTGTTTCTTTTATGCCTACGGTACTTCAGTAAATCGCCGTGGTCTATGATGATACTCACTGTGCTAGACTTTCGATCGTCACAGCCTCATTTAATGAACATAGGTGATTACACTAAATGTATCCATTAAATGCCCAGGTTCTTCTCCACTATACCTCGTCAGGCTAACCATATGGCTTGTGTATGGAACAAAACATGTGATGAGTTAGGTTAGGTGATCAAGCGCAACTTGGTTGCAAGTGCACACAACGTATCCATGCAATTATGCAGCCATTTTGATGTCAGAGTAACCGTGGAAATTGAATCCCTCCTAGAGTTGATGGTTGGAGATGGTACAAGGTGTAATGCACCGTCGAATTTCGGCAGTCTGAGATGTAACCATCGTTCAATAACCGACAGCTCTCTGTTGATCACTCTCCTCTCGTTAAATCCGACGAACTGATGTAGTTGGACTGACAGAGTGCTGAACTACGATTACTGTCTCCATGAATTTGCTATTGATTCCGGTTAAGTGGTGATCACGGTTTCGAACAGAATAAACGCTTGATCATGCGGCTCACCCAACCTGTTCCATAGGAAGTAGCGAAGTAGTGTGCACAAAAAAATAATAAGAAGACTGTCACTTCTTCTTCCGATCGTAAGCATAATGCTGGAATAGATTTAAAACATCACCTAGTTTGTTGGCACAGACGTTTTTATCAACAACACTTGCTTATCGTCTTTGAATTGTAATGATTTTCGGAATGGACATATGACCGATATTCTTCATTTCTTTTTCTGATGGCCTGACAAGCTTCAATCCTAAAGAAATAACTCTTATTTGAGTCCGCAATAACGTTTCTGATAACAGACTGACAACATATTTATCCAAATTTCTGGGACTTGATGCCGAATTTAATCGATGCAAAATGAATCATCAAAAGGGTTTTGTCATGTCGTTTTTGTCCGCCGTATAACTATACTATAAACATTCATATACTTGATTAGACAAACTCTTCACAGATTATGCACAATGGCCCACAACTTTTAGTGCGTCTCCTCAAGCGATTTAAATTTTCACAGACCTAGTTCAACGTGGGGATTTAATAATCCACTTGGGGTTAAAGTCAGTTGGTCACAGCTTTTATGAATGTTGAATGTTCTGTTGAGATTATGGTCGAATCAGTAATGTGCAAGATACTAGTCTCCTGACTCCTATGATTGCTTTCAGTCGTACGCATTGGATAAAATCAACAATTGAGAAACTAGGAGGATAGAAGACGAGTTTTTCATTCCAGAGGATCTATCATACTCACTTATAAAAAAAACTCAAACTCGTCACATTTACGTAGATGAGCCACGTATAATGAATGCCAGCCTATCATTTCCCACGCTGTGCACATCTGGCGAAACCGCCAGCTCACCGACGTAAAGTTATGATGTGATCGGTCGAAGTCTTATTAAGTAAGAGTGAATGTTGTCACCAGCAAATTAAGAGCGGTAGCCATCGTGGTTCAGCTGACTTACGGATGTAAGGTTTCGAAGATTCAGCGGTTAATAGTGGTTTGGCCGAGTTATCTATGGAGTAATCGCACTTAATGGAATGAGACAGCGAGAGTCGCAAAAAAGCTTCCTCATGTGTAGCGCCTCACTTTCATTTGCGAACAGATTGTTTGAAGGGTATGAGCACCTTGATTTTGTTATTTTGTCGGTTAAACTGTGAGGTCTCAGCCATCATGTCCTGTTTCTTCCATTTGTTTTTCATTTTCAGTCTACTACTTATTGATTTTCTCATGGTTGTGATGTGGTTTGGTATTGATATGAAACACTTGCATAGTACGGATAGCGGTCATGAAGGAAAGGAGAAGGAGGATGAAGACTATGTTGGATCAACTTTCGGATGTGCATCCCTCAAAAGCCTAATAACCTCCGAAAGTATAGTGCCGTTTACTTGATCACTGTTGGGTAATAAGTGAATTGTTGAATTTTATGACGCTAATTATTTCCTCTCTACAATCGTTTTACTAAAATAATTTCAAAATCTGTTATAGAATTATAGTGTGAATCCTCTGAATGGAACGAGCTTAGACATTCCAACCGCTTTTTTCTTGTTATGCACTGTTGAGCATGTTTCTACAGGAGTTTGACTCCACGACACTGGGTTATGTCGCTCATCGCATGGATGGGCCTAATTTATCTGCGCACTTTTTGCAGCTAGTCCAGGGATCCAGTTATCTGTTGCTTTCCAAATGTTACACATAGATCATGAAACGCGTCTTTTATGCGCTAACGTATCTTCAGCTCTTAGTATCCTGTTGGTCATTCACTGTCATCATTTTCAGAACGGTTCTTCGTTGACTGATATCAATGCTTACATACTCTATCTCTGTGGAAAAGGCATTCTTTATTTAACAGATAAAAGACACGAATGAGCCTTATCATCATCATACATATCACAGCGGCGCTCACCTTAATAATGGCGTGGAAGAATCTAAACGAAGAAGAAGAAACGTTACTAATAAGGATGAAAAAATAAATAAAGGGAATCTAGGCGGTAGAACTGGAAATTATATGAATGCAGGTACGACGCTGATTGCGGTTCACTGCCATCTCGGGGCGCTTTTGTAGTCAGCGATTTGAGTAATCACGAGCGCCTCAATTAGGCAGATGATACGTACCCACTTTACACAGCGGGACAATCAGGGCATTCACAGTTGGTGATCATGTTGTTGTTTGGCCACTGCGTGGTTTTACCCAACTGTTGTTTGTTTCAATACAAAACGTCCTCTATGTTAGTTGTTCAGCTGGCGTATGGAGTACGTGATCCGACCGTGGCGGGTTGTGCAGCGTGACTAGTTAACCAATTACTAGTACATCCCGAGCGTTTCAGAACCATAGAGCAGAACAGAATGCACACGAGCATTATATACCCGTCCTTTCAGCAGCAACAAGACGTCTTTCCGACGCCACAGATGACACGGACTGGCAAAAGTTTTTCATGCCTTTGCTATCCTGGCTGATATCACATCAGCAATATTACAGGCTGACGAGAGAGTGCTACCCGACTTCTTAAAAGTGTCCAGTCCCAAGCGAACTGCCTGCCATAAATAACGTAGAAGCAGGATTGTCCTAGTCTTGAACCACCAATTTCCACTTCGAAGGTGTGCTCAGCGTGGTCTAAATGTCTTCTACAGAAGTTCTAAGTAAGTCATTATCGTACGCATTACTCTGTCACTCAGACTAGCGCCGGAAAGGAGCTGAACATCAACTTTACTGGATCTTTCAAACACATTCAAAAGTGTCGTCTCCCTTGAGAAGGAGAAATTTTCCGAGGACGCCTCGAGGAACCTACTCCGAAGCAGCATTCAGGTCTAAAATGACCATGACCATCTGTTGTCTATAAGAGTTCTGATGCTCCACAATCCGTTTCAACGTAAAAATGTGATCAACGCACCCTTGACCGGGCCGAAATCCTGTATGTCCTTCACGTATCTGACTTCTTTTAACCCTAGTGAGCCGACATGAAATGCTTATATTGTGTTGCCGCCAAAACTTGTGATGTAACATCCTGGTCGGTAGATTTGGAACCACCCACTGAGACTGAGGTTCGCAATTGCACCTCGGCTCTCATTCGTAATAAGTCTGCTGGTCCAGCTGATCTCGTGCCAGCACTTTTCAAAGAAGGTGGACAGACGTTAGTAGAGGTTTTGACTCAGTTGTTTAACCTTGCATGGACGACGGATACCATCCCTCCATGCTGGTGTCACTCGATAATAGTTTCCATGGTTAACAAAGAAGACCCCAGTCATTTATAGGGTTCTGGCATCCATTATACTTTGTCGACTCATTGCAGTTCGGGAGTTAAACATTAGAGAAGATCAGACAGAGTTTCGTCCTAGGCGGGGATGTACAGATCACATTTTTACCCTTCGTCAAATTCTGGAGCAGCGTCATGCGTATCGTCGGCCAACAATTGCCATACTTCTCGATTGCAAAGGTGCGTTTGATTCGGTGAAACGATCTACACTTTTAGAGTCGCTTAAACGCAGAGGTGTAACGACCAAGTATGTGAACATACTGTCGGCGCTTTACTCCCATAATTCGGCTCAGGTTAGGGTTTACGGTGAACTGTGTGACAGTTTCAGCACCAAGAGCGGCGTATGTCAAGGCTGTCCCCTTTCACCATTTTTGTTCAATTTCGTCATAGACGAAATAATGGACGACTGTATGTGGCGCTCACAAGATACTAGCGTGAACCTCCTGTCTGGTGGAAGACTGACTAATCTTGATTATGCTGACGATAAGGTGTTGTTGTTTGACAACTTTCAGGCGGCACAAACAACGCTAAACGCTATTTCGCGTTCTGCTAAGTACTTCGGAGTGCGCTTTGCAGCCTCAAAATGCAAAGTACTTCTACAAGATTGCTGTGATTACGTAGATTTAACGTAAAATAATGAAGTCGTAGAGGTCGTTGACCGGTTTGTACACCTGGAAAGCTGCATTAGCGATGGCGGCGGCGAAGGTGTATGGAATGAAGTAGAAGCGCGTATTTCCAAGGCTTGGGCGGTGTTCGTCAATCTGAGACACCTATGGCGATACAGAGGTATTTCCCTGAAGCTTAAGGGTCGCGTATATCAGACAACAGTGAGGTTTGTATTACTTTACGGTAGCGAAACCTGGTCGCTCAGGGTGGAGTACGTGGACCGTCTTCAGGTATTTGACCACCGATGTCTGCGTTCAACCGCTCATATCAGGTTGCACCAACGAGTAAACAACGAAGAGGTTAGGAAGCGGGTGTTTGGCACTGATTGTCAAACGAGTTTTTTTCTTCAATCACTACATTTGCAGAGACTTAGGTGGTTGGGTCATGTACTAAGGATGCCAGCTAGTCGTTTGCCACACCGAGCACTGTTTACCGACGCTGCGATCGACTGGCGTGAGGTACGAGGTGGATGGATGATGACCTGGCGTAAACAAATGAAATCGTTCACGAAAGGTTTGGTCACTCTAGATTGGGTTTGTCTTCCGGGCTGGGGCCCTCGCGACTCACAGGGTCGGTGGTTTGAGACGTTAATTGAGATGGCGGCCAATCAAGCTCAGTGGCGTGAGTGTTGTCGTTGTTTGTCCGAGTTGCCTGCTAAGTGAATACATTTAATGATGCGGGACAGTGAAAGCCGTAATGAGGTTGTCTTGCTGATGATACTTTACTTTTACTTACAGCTCAACTGTTTGTTTGTAAAATGCAGGCACCTTGATGTCGAGTGTTTTAATATAGACGTAGTTATTTTTAGTAGTTAGGTCTCCTCTCCTTTCCCTTTTTTCTTCGCTTTCTCTATACAGGGTTTGCATTTCCTTCTTCTTCGTGGTTGTGTGGCAGTTAAGCATCAGTGAGAACCACTGATGTAATGCTCTGTGATGATGATGATGACTTGAAATGGCCCTGATGCAATATACATTAGACTAATGCCCCTCCGATTATCACACAGGCTTCGGACCCACTTTTTGAGAACGGGAATTACTGTTGACAAGCTGCATTCACGAGATACCTCTTCAATCTCCCAAATCGTCTGGGGGAACTTTGTCAGTTCTGATATCAACCTCACGCCACCATCCTTGAAAAGTTTGAGAGAGGTGATCTGGTTCAGGAGCCTAGTTACGTTTCAATAACCTGAGCTTCATGACCACTTATGTTTCCGATGTAAGGTCGCCTGTGAAGCAATAACTGACCGTTTGGGTCCTGTCGTCTGTATGGTCTGATTTAGGCCAGTTGAACTGTACTTCGAAATGTTCACTCCACTTGTCGAGTCGACACGATTGGCTGGGGTTAAATAAACCATTTGTTTTTCATATGGTCTCACTTACACCGACTCGACGGCCAGTACAACCACGGATAAGGGTGAAAAACGTTCTGCTGTTGCTACATATAAACGCTGATTCCACTTCCACCGTTTCACAAGCTCTTAGTCAGCTCGCGTTTAAGTTCTCAGTGGTCGTCATCATATTCAGAGTCAAGCGCATTCGAGCAATGCTTGTTTATAAGGTTTATCGACGTGACGGAAATCCACTTCTTCCGCAACTGCATCTTGCAAACGACCCACCAAAATGAAGGTGCGGACGTGACTTTTGAAGCCTTTGCGACTTTTCTCTATTAACCACACTTACTTAAAGTCAACTAAGTGAAACATTCACTCCACTGAGCCCGGTTTGTTGGACTCTGTTCTACTGTCTCCACTCGCTCACTGTGAATCACAGTGATCCAGTAGCTACTCACTAGAGTTGGGATCTATCAACTGATGACCGCAGTAGTGCTCGCCAGCACACATAACTTTTGCGTGTTACGCAAGCTATGTGCGCGTGTGCGTTATCATCCTCTAGATTGGATTCACTCACCTCACGCCCTCCCAACTTAGGTTGTTTGGTAAGAGTTTTTAGAACATTGTGATCCAAAACGATCAGTCCACCTTGTTCCACTAGACCTCTGTGATTCACCATAATAGTGGACTGTGCTTATTCTGACCTCGTCTGTAACTGTTCATACCTTCATTCATAAACAAGACGCCTTGATAATGAATTATTCAATTCATATCATATTGCCTCGTGAAACGTTTTACTTTATTGACTCCTTGCGTATGATAAATATTTCTGTGATTTTGATCACTGACGAAGCTCATCTATGAAGTCTAACTCGAAAACCGTGTTCGTCAACTGTCATGCATATATAACTGGGCTAATCACTTTTGTTGCCTAATGCAGTTAACCAGCTAAACCGATGATCGTTGAGTATTTTTGTTAACCACTTCATTCACAGTATTTGTTTTATGAGATCAGCTAATCCTGCCAATTGATCAGCTTGTCATTATTAAATGATCTGAAATTTTCATGGGTTGATTTTCCTATATCTCACCTTCTGTTCACTTTCTGATTTGGTTTTCTGTTACCACCAATCGCATTAGCTTCCGGACAGATGATAATGATGATGATTATTTGAATTGCGCAGTAGATCTAATCGCCTTGCTATTGATTCTGAACTGTAGGTCGAGCATGTATTCCAAGTGATAACTCCCCTCATAGTTTCTTGACTGAGTCCGAGAGCGAAGCTGGCGATTGCAAACTAACAGGAATTGCGGAACACAAGAAAACTCTTGTAGAGAAGGCCACTCCACACACTTTCGTGGTGTGTAGTGTTCAGTTTTTGGCGAATATGATGTGGGATTGTATGTGCTTATTTAAAACTAATGGCATGTTCTTCATCCTAATCAGTGAGCCAACCATGTGTCGCTCAAAAACTGTTGTCTCTCTATCAGTCCAGTCAGCTTGTAAATTGGAATTGAGGGTTTTCATACGTTTCCCGTATCTGTTACCACTGACTGGCTGTCATGTTGTCGAAATTGATGACGAATGGTAACCATCCATCTATCTATCGCCAATGGATTTGTACAAACGAACGAGCAGACAAACCACATTGTTTGTTTGCTCATCAAACGGACCATTTGCCATCTGCGATTTGGACATTTGTTACCTTATCTCAGGCTACTGATTTGGATAATAGCGGTTTCGGGAAATTCGTTGGAGTTGGAGTCCTTTCTTCACATCCTCTCTTTCCACGTAATAAGTTGTCCATCCCGTTTTATTTTGCTTATACTCTGTTTCAATAAATTTACAAACGAATTGCGATTCATCGGCTGGCAGGTCAGCTCTACGCGCTTTTTGTCCATGCGATGGTTATCCATTGGTTACCTATAAATCAACAGTTTTAAACCGCTTCCTCGCTGCTCCTCAATAATTCGAACAGGTTTATGTGCATATTTAACGGCTCGTGAGGTTGTTGTTTGCATCAGCACCATAACAGTGAGGAAAATGTGGATCGAAAAATTTGCATAGGAGTAAAATTGTTGATGAGTAAATAGAACGCTCATTTGGGAATCACACTGGCTCACACCAGGACTACCATTAATAACGATTCCTCGTTGTGTCCAATAGCCTCCCCAACAGGAAGCTTTTTTTGTCTTGTCGTTATCCCTGCCTAGGTCATACGGTAGTATACCATTTGGGAAAGAAATTGTCATGGGATATTGTCGTTATCTTCACTTCCATCAGTTGTGAACGTAAAACGTCAGAATATCTAAAAACACGTGACTGATAACAACGAAAGAAACGCTCCTGGTTGGGTTTCACATTAGTGCAGCATATACTGAGTAGCGAAAGTCGGTTTATTACTATTTTCTTGATCTGTTGCTGAGCGCACACAGTCGCTTGGGTCACCTTTGTACACTCCAGAAGGGGCGATACTTACGATTAATAATGGCTGAACTGTTAGCGAATGGCTGGTGCTCACAATGTGGAAGAAACCTCGATCTGATCAACTTGGAGACCTACCGTGAAAACAGATCACGCTGTCTACCGGATCAGCTAATTTGACTTTTTATAATATCATCTGAAACTCAAATTGCCGACGTTTTTCAAAGCAAGTCGGATAAACGCTCGTCGTTCTGTCCTGCATGTGCAAAATCTGTTACCTCAGGTAGCTTTTATGCTCTATTAGATATACAAATATATGTGTATAAGAAGAAAAGCGTTATGTAAAATGAGTAGGAGTAAAGATGTAGGGAGAAAAAGAAGATACCTTACACCGCTGCACACACAGACGAGCGACACAAGTACCATTCGCCACGTTAGACAACGTCCTCAACCAGTGTCGTTCCAGCCACATAACCGGAAGCTTCAATGTGAGTGCCTTCCTATCCCGAACCCAACTCATACGCTGGCCATCAGACTGCCGTTTCCAGGCTGTCCCATCGTTCACAAACAAGACATGGTGTTGTAGGCGGTGAGTTGACATTTTAAGATGTGATCAAGCCAACGAAGCCTGTAAGATGAGATCAATATACTCAAGGGTCGACGAAGTCCATCCGTCTCGAAGGCTTGTTGGCGGGCTAAAAATGTGTCGTCTACGTTCTCTATCTCTCGCAATCGAATGCCTGGGAGCAGTTCCATGTCATTTTCGCAGTCCATCAGAGCGCAATCTAGAATCTAATCTACGGCAAACTTCAGCAGGAAATGAGAGGCTGAATAACCTTGTCGCACTCCACTTGAGATCCTGGAAGTCTGCGATATGTTGCCATAAGCCTTAACTCTGTCCGAAGCCTCGCAGTAAATTTCTTTCAGTATGCTCACCTACTTCTCAGACACACCCTTCCTCGAGAGACGGTCCAAGATTGCAGTTCTGTAAACGGATTCTAATGTCCTTCTGATGTTTAAAAAACAACTGTTAGTCTTTTATGTGATTAGTGTCGTTGCTCACCACTGACCTCGCAGTTCACCTCTCTCACCTGTTGCTCGGATAAGATGGAAAAGTTCTCAGAAGTTGCCGATAGCAGCGGTTTGTTCCCTCTCGGTAGCGCATTGTGTTCACCAGATCCCGCAAACCTCGTAATTGCCTCCGGAGTAATCGGTGGAATGGATTGTACCCGCTGCTGGAAAGAATGTTCCAGTGAGCATCATGAAATTGCAGTGGTCACGCAAACATGTAGTAGTTGGCAGCTGAACGCTATGAATCGATAAAACTCACTCCTCTTCTTTCCCTGCTGATCGACTTGACCCAAGGAACTGAGCGTTTAACACACCAATTGCCCTGCTGTTAGTTCCAGCCGACGGTGAGATATGTCAGACATTTTCGACCTGCTATGCCTGACTAATAAGACGCTCACGTACAGTGGTCGGTTGACTTAACCATCAACCGCTCACATCGATTAACCTTATCTGATAACCTCATGCTATGGACCAGATAGCTGTCTGTGGATCTGCTCTGGGTTGCTGACTTAGTACTGCAGCAAACGTTTCGTGTTTGAACGGGATTGTACTCGGATTGGCAGAATTCTTTCTGACACGATCTACAATAATTCAAATTTCGCTTTCAGATTGTTCATAGGTTAAGTATTTTCATACCCTGATACGATGTATCACAATCTTTGTATCGCGAAACGGTTCCCAGTGATTGATTACTCTTGAAAGAGGGTTTTCATAAATGCGAAAATCGAAATTGACATTGTAAATAGATGAATGTACAAACATCGTTAACAGAGGTCAGCTGTTTGTGTTCATGCAGCTCAAGTGTCAGAAGTTTGACCTCTATTTCATTCGTGAATTGAAAAGAAATATTAGGACAATTTATATTTGTGATCTGGTACATCAAATGACTGTATAAACGCCTGCACCTGCAATGCATTCACAACGTAGGGTTATAGGAAAGAATTTGTAGGTCATGCTTCGAATTGTACTCCGCAACACAAGACGATGTGCTTTGTTATCCACCGGGAGAAGCTCTGGTATCAAGGACCGTGTGCTAACAAATTGTGAAACATTTGTATGAATTTACCAAGGTCGTTAATCATATCGAATTATATTTTTTACGTTTAAGGACATTTCGACCTCTTATACAAAGCAGTCGGTTTTGATCAGAGATCTCTGTTACATTATTCAAAAGTCTATTGGTTTTCAGGAGTTAAAGTATTCGTACGTATACTCCTTCTGCCAGTTGAAATCATCTTTTCCTTCCGCATTCATTTTCGGATATGCGTAACGTGATATGTGATGACTTGAAGTGCCTTTCGGTATCTGTCTTTAAAAGCTGAACACCTTAATTTTAATCCCACAAGATGCAAATGAAAAATTTACCACTGTCGCGAGATAAATCCAGGCATACAACGAAAACCTACAATTGCTTTACAAGAACTGATTTTTCTCAGACTACAAGCTTAACAATGAGATTATTTTAGACGACAATGGAATATTTCGGTTGGTCGTTCGCTAATTGACTCCCGTTACTGAAAACAAACGATTTCGCATCGACCATTACTTCATCCGTAATCTATTACGGTACATATCTGATGTCGGATAAAAATAAGATCCTATCACTTCTGTGGGTAATCTGGCTTGCAAAGGGTTGTACCCTGAACGCGCATTGTCAACATTTTCCAAATAAATTTGGAGCTAACTTCTTCAGTTGAGTGCGAAAGCAATCAATCTTCTGGTACCTCTTCGTATCTTATCTTTGCATATTCAGAGTTTAATTTATGATGGAGTTGGAGTACAAAAAAGTGAGAACGACCGCAGTGGCTGGATAATGAAACGCTTTTCCTTTCACCAACAATCGAGCAGAATTTTGAGTTCATTCGCCGTTAAAATAATCTTGAATTAGTCATTTGAATGTGCGCGCAAATTTCTTTCTGTTTGCACTTATTTGACTGAAAGCAATGTAATTGCCCCTCAAGTGTGAATGTTTGTTGTTAGTTTTATCATACCAACAATACGAACCATCGTACGAACTCGCCTCGTTTACTGCACCACGCGTTACAAAATCCCACTGCATACTGTTCTAGAAAGTGGATTTCCATAATGGAGCTATTAATCACGAAATTGGCGAAAGCGTCTCCTATGCTCTTCAGTTGCGCCATTGCGCACTGTGTTTGCCCTCAGGATTGTATCTGGTTCGTTTATCCGTTCTACTGTTTTCAAATCTGATCCATTTAAACTGTTTTCAAAACGGTGTGTTAGTGGTCATTTTTATTTCACAGGTGCAGAATTGTTGCTACTTCATCACCTGATGTCCAGTTATTGGCTTATTGATTACTTGGCTTTTACGTTGCTGTACTTTACCATTTGATGTTTATCCTATATGTTTGCTGCGTGTTCTCTGGTTTCCTGGACAAGTAATTCCAACATCGGATGTTTTTTGTGGTGCCCACTTACGCTTTAAGAACAGTCTTCGACTTAGAAATATTTGTAGCCAAAGCTGATGTGGTTTGTGTTTGCTTTGCAGCAGAATGTTTCTGTTTCCTGTTTACTATTTTAAACTAGATGTTATTTTCCGCTAAATGTCAGGTTCTTTGGATTTAATCCGGTTGTATGCATCCGCAGAATTTTGTTTTCTCACGACCGTGTAATTGACTTCTTCCATTCTTACTCAGACGGACGAGAGAATAAGCTGAATGTGAACGCGAATTTTCGTAGTCAGCTCCGATTTGATTTGAAACAACCATCCATCTTGCTAAGAGCGAAGGAACCTCAGGAATCTCAACTTACTGTTCGTATTTATGCTGGCGACTTGGGGTAAGTCGTTCTCGTATTTGTTTCGGTCTCTATACTGATGTTCTCACGTTCACCTCACTAGTGCTGGAATCTACACTGTGATATCATTTTTATTGATAGTTTCCTTATTCCGTGTTTTCTTTCAAAAAAGGCGTCAATTATAATCTCCCTAACTAGAAGCGGGTTACGGAAATCAGCTCTAAGGCATCGTTGTCTTCACCATACTTGTTTACTACGTGACAATTCCAACCACGCCAAGAAATGACGTTTAGTATCCAAAACGGGAAAACCGCAACCCAACTTTCCCTTTGAATTTAAAAACTGCAAGGATGTTAGATTCATATTCATGGCCTATAAGAGTACTAGAATGTTATGAGGGTGCTTTGAATTTTTGTTATAAGTCCTGATTTGTCTCATAAATGTACCTACTCAGTGTCTATTTTCATATAGAGTCTATAGGCCGATATTCAGAACCGATGCTCTCGTGTGACCAAAGCTCCTCTTATGTTGATCACTATTATCTCCGCCTATTTGCACAATTACATTGAGGCTGATGACTGGTAAGCCGTTGAGCCGAACAAAGCCCACCCTACCACATCAGTACGCGTCTCAGGCGATGCTCGTAGGACTGTTGGGTATCTGGTTTCATTTTTGATGGCTCTTGAAACAAGCGTTTTTGACTGTAATAATTGCAATTCTGCTGTCATTATTCAGTGTTTCATACTACTGATCACAACAATCGCTTTGGACGAAGTCATCCGTTACTAATCAGAACTATCCAAGGCAGAACGTTTGGGGCCGTAGACAAGATAAATCTGTGTACACGTGTGACCTAACCAACCTGTTGTGCTATGCACAGACCCGTGACACTTCGAAAGAAACATGGCTGCTTGTTTTGTGAGGTTAGGGTAACATAATCTTTTGACCGTGATATATTCAGCCTGTGAGAACGAGTTGCACGTGTCAATGTGAATGCGATTTCAGTGAGTTTATACTTTTTCTAGGGTTCACAGATCAAACATTGAAATGGGCCGATTTGTGTATGAAAGACTTGTGATAACTGTTTGATTGTTTAAGCATACTACTAACTAATCTTCAAGTAGGCTCGTTTTATTCAAAATGTTTGATCAATATTGTCACGTCGGTGGCAATCACTGTGAGCCGATACACATGTCTCCCTCATCAGAAAGAAAATCTCCCGTATAATCAATCCTTCTAGGAGATGCGAAAGGTTTTTGTATTCATCACCTCTTTTAAAGAAACAAATCCCGCGGAACCATATGAGAAACGCTTTTAGGAAGGAACAATACTACAGTCTCGTTTGACCTGTTTGTTTATTCACCTGTTTACTGGATCGCTAAACCGAATAAAATTTTCATCGAGCACTCTTTAAACATCCGTTACTGGAAGTTGCAATCTTACCTTTACTCGGTGCAGTAACCTAGTCTGAGGATTGCTAAGTTACTGTGAGAAGTGGGCATGGTGCAACCTGGTTTAATTCCTTGAACCAAGCGTAGAATTGACACGCCACGAGAGATTTGGTATCTGCCCATGTAGAGACATTTTTCGCAGCTCTCATTTAGCGAAATCTATACTAGGCCAATGCCCAGCAGTTGATCACTAGGGAATGGTGTATGATCAGTAACAGTGTACATTTTATTGTAATTAAGAAGACACTTCTTTATTTAAAACATTTATGTCCCCGGATAAATTTAGAACACGCAAATAGAATTACGTAAGATGTACTCTCCAGAGACCTTTCGACCGATCTCTTCGGTTATGATACAAGGACTATGATCAATTAACATGCATCAGTTAAAATAAGCGTAAAATAGGAATGAGTCATTAGCTGCAATAGGAATACCACACAGAACGGTCACGTTTGAATGAGCCATCATTAGTTAGAAACAAACGAACAAAATTCAAGTTTTAAGCTGTTCGAGTAAGCAACTAACGGTGCAAACAATATCGGTCTTACAGCAAGGCACGTGGAAATAAACGGAAGTTAATAGGCAGGATAAAGCTGAGGATACGACAAGAGGAGGATGTAAACTTATATAAACGGTACGACCAAAACATTCAAATAATAGTAACAACCACTTAGCAAATAATATAGACTCATGATTGTGATAGATTAACCACCATTTGCTTCTGTACACAAAGTGAGGGTTTGTAACGGTGTATCTCAACGACATCAGCAAAATGTGAAGTACGTTTATTGACAGGGCAATACAACACTACTGATGGCTCATTCAAACGTGACCGTTCTGTGTAGTATTCCTATTGCAGCCGATAAATCATTCCTATTTTACGGTTATTTAACTTGATGCATGTTAACTGATCATAGTCCGTGTATCATAACCGAAGAGATCGGTCGAAATGTCTCTGCAGAGTACATCTTACGTAGTTTTACTTGCGTGCTCTACACTTCTTTCTTTCGAAGACGAAGTGGAGGTAATCCAACTGAACAAAAAAAAACAAATTCCGTCATCTTACTACCTTAGTAGCTAATGCTAGCTATTGACAGATAATGCATAACTCTTTGAAGTTCAAACATGTAAAAATTCAAATTAACACCTTCCTACTTAATTTTACCTGTACATACTGTGCCCCTCTGTTGCTGAACCTATTTTGACTCTAGTCTTTTTGTTTCATCACACTGGTTGTCCGTTTAATATTAGATTTTGATTACGTTGACATAGTTCATTTTGCCAGGACACCGACAACTTCACCGTTTACGACGATGAACCCTTAGGGGCTACAACCTGGCGTTTACACTGGACAGCCGAACACCATTGTTCTCGTGTGGTAACCGTGGTCGTTTTCACGCCCGCTTTGACGTGCGTCCGGCTTCATTTGTCTCCTTTTGAATCTCTCCTTGATCTGATGACGATCTTTGTTACTTTGTGTACGAAGGCGTTCTAGTTGACTAGCCTTTCTACTGTGTTCTTGTGAGCAGTCAAGTTGAACGTGCATTGATCTACGCACTTCTCTATCCGTTGGTGCATAATGTGTTATTTTGTTGGTCACATCCGTGTGCACGTTTAGAATGCGGCTGTGCCGCCAGTAGTTTCTCCGCCGTAAATTGTCTCGTGTTGCTATTTAGTTGTCATTCTTGTGCGATTGTACATTTGTCAGTTACGTGAATCCGATTGTCTGCATCTGACGTTTGTACACACTGCTGTATGCATAATTTCTTACTAGTGCACAAAGAATTCACTTCCTTCTTCTGTACCGATTGTCCTCTTGGGTCGATCTTGCGTGAGTCTGTCTATCGCTGGACGACAATCCATCATACCTTGTAGTTCCAGTCGCATTTAGCTTGCTCAGAAGTGCGCTATAATAGATCTGTTAGACACGATCGAATCGATTCACCTTGCTGAATCCTCCACCTTGTCGGCTTTTTCAATAATACATTGTCATCATGATCCAATATTACTTTGAAAGTTTCAGTCTTCCGGTTATGGCTACATGTTGTGCGCACTATATTCGTAGAAGGTTATGCAACTGATACAGAACAAGAAGAAAGGTAAACGTCTGTATTGATGTTGTTGCATGACCCTCATTATTGATCAGTATGTCAATGACAACAAACTTGTCTTTCACATTTTAATCCGAAACACATGTTGTTCTGCTTCAGGGAGATGGCTTTACTCTGGTCTCTGGAGCCTCCACAGGGATCACATTATAGACTATACATCGTAAATATTTGTAAGGTTACCTACAACGCAACTGGATATGAAGAGTTTCGAAAAAAGACTCAAATTGATGTGTTATGGTTACTTAAACTTAATGTATTTCTTTCATCTATCTTGAACCTTTGTTTATTTGATTCAATCCGTTGAATGGGAAAAAAATAAAGTCAGACAAGCATATTTCGTCGTTCCTAATTTCTCTCCGGACTCATTATCTCATTTGCAGTGTCTACTTTTGTATACTTGTCTAATTATTTGTTTATTTTTCATTGCGTATGCAGTCATATTCTGCCGCCGAATGCTGCTTTGTACGAGGAGGTACTTGTGGACGCGAGCACGATCAGCGCAGACGTTGTAAATAAAGCGATGGAGAAGTTTGGATGCGGGGTTAGTTGTTTGTCATTAATCGCCGCGAACAGCAGTTTGGTCTGAAGTTTTAAACTTTGTTGTTCCCGTGCGAGTGAATGAGAGTTATTTCATATACGCGTCTGAAGTCAATTGCCACTCCCCGTTTCCTACTCCGATCTGGATGGCCTCAAGTTTCTCTAGCCTTTAGTCTTCTTCTTTAGAAGATGAACATTAAGTGCATTTCACTGGGCTGAATTCTTTAAACAAGATTAACGCATATCTGTATTGAATACTACAATAAGGCTCTTCAGGATTGTTTCAGCAGTCTTAGCGACCACGGATTCACATTTTATTTCATATTGCTTTCCCTCCACCTGATTCACTATCGCATTGTACGTTTTTTCAGCACCTGGCCTCGGATGACTGTTACCTAACGAGTGTTTGTATGGACGGAACTGTGACCGAACGTCATCTAGCTGATGATGAACTACTGGCCGCGTTCCTTAGTCAACTCAGACAAGAATCTGCCAGGGTCTATCAACTCACTCGTCTTGAACTTCGGTTCGTGGAGGATCCACTTTCAACCAATCGACTGGTCTCAGTGTTTGTTGGCAATTTAAAAGAAAATCTCTCACAACGCCTGTACGAGTGCATTCTGTTGGACAAATTGGGGGAGGAGTGTCGCTGGGACACAATCGATGCGATCTATTACGAAAGCGGTTGTCTCGTTCTGACGTATCGATCAAGCGAGAAGGCTGAACGAGCGTATGATCTCTTGAAGGTACTTCTGTTCACTGTTGAGTGTCCGATAAGCATATGAGTTTCGTGGTTTTAAATTTATTAGGAAAATTGTTACTAACTCTGCAATCAGTTTACGGCATGTTAGTTTTTCCACTTGGTAATTGTAGGCTATGTTTAATCGTTATGGCGATTCCGTCGACATGGATATTATGTTACACGACACAAACGTGATAACCCACCCAAACAGATACAGTTAATGTGTGTATTCCAGATATGCTAATGTGATGTCTGTCTCTGGACAGCCCTAAATACAGCTTGATTAAAATTCGCAACGTCATGTAGAAGTACGTGGTATTTTTATTCGGTCTGTATGTATGTGACTGACAGATTGCCCCTTATTTTTGATAAGTATACGTAAAAACTGAATTGTAGTAACACAAGTGTTCGGTTCGAATTTTGAGTTCGTTCACACCTAACAAACATCTGGAGATTGTGCACAGTTGTTCACGTTGGTAACATTATGGTATCAGATGCCTATTCCTAAAACTAGTTAGTACCTATTACCCATGGAAAGATAGATGCAGCATTACGACTGACCCATTGATAAATAAAGAACCGAGCAGCTGGAATGCGAATTTGATATTGTGACTGTTTGTCCAACTCGGTGTTGCATTTCAAATCCTCATGCCGGATTGGTCAAATGCATTAAGGGCCATACGTTGTACAGTGTACAATTCAGAATAAGCGCACAGTTAAAGATTATGATATGTTATTCGTGATTTTTTAGAATAAACTTGATCGTAGCCTACTCTGTTTTGTTGGAACATTATCTCTAGATGTCTTGTGAATCTGATTTTACCATTCATGTTTATTAACGAATTTAGAAATTAATAGAATCTTCCCATTCCTACAATGGATACATTGGAGCATATGGTTGCTTTTCAAAAGTGTTACTGCATGGTTGACGTGGTAACACTGAATGCCAACGAAGCCAGGTCATTGCAGTTTTACTCACTTCCGATTCGTTCTCATTTCGCACCAATTCAGATATGATGTCCGCATACACCGTGTTCTTTGAGTCTGTCACATTCCATTGTGTATTGGAGTTCTCCAAGCTCATCCAGGTGACAGTCGGTTTAGCGTTCTGCCCGATATATATACACAACCTTTGTTCATCGCGAAAAAAATATACTGTCTTGTGTTGACACTACCTTGTGTTTCCTACATTCATTTGCATCATTTTTTGCGATAAACTATCACTTATCTCACATTTCCGGACCCCCATCATCGAAACAGGACTCCGTACTGATGGACAAACAGTTGACTGCTTTACTGCTTCCAACCATCCATCCGAAACTAATACCGCCCGATGTGCAACCGCTGTTAGTGTTTGTCAATTTGAAATCAGGCGGTTGCCAGGGTATGGATCTCATAGTGGCGTTTCGTCGGCTTCTCAATCCGTTTCAGGTTCGTTCTCCCTGTTGTCTGCTGTATTTAGCTGTCAGCTGCATTTCCTCTCATTAAGCGCTCATTAGGTCTGTACTCAGCTAACTGAAATTGTTAGACCGCTACTGCTCGTTCGATACAACCGCCACATGAAAACTGAGTTACACTCTTGTTAGAGCCGGTCAATAGTACATATTCTTGTTCCAACCGGGCATTTTCATCAGGCAGCTGTATCGTCCATTGCATCATTCACCAGAGTTAGAATTTTAATGTTGGCAAATATTTGCGCTACCGATTAGTCCTAGTTTATTGGTTCATTTCGAAAGGGGTTGGTCAAAAAGTCCATTTGAATGCCAATGTCATTGGGTGATGTTCAACTCATATAATTCAAAGCCTCTAGCTCTTATCGCCAATCGATTTTTTCAGAATTAATCCCTTCCCGCTCCTATGATTAACCTCGAAGTGTCTCATACATTTTCCTCATATTCTTGTTTTACCCCTGTTGGCGTGTTCCCATGATTATTGAAGTATAAGACGCTTATAATTTTTCGTTCTTTTTCTCTAACACTCGAAACGACATAACTTGGAAGAGTGTTCAATAAAATTTGCTAATTCGATAGCGTCCGCACGTCTGCCTCACTCTGTTTCTCGAAACACTATAATGTACGCTGAAACTGTTTCCAACAATATCATCAACTTACAGCCCTCAATTTGAGGGGGGAAAACGTGCTCATGCACATTTTCTACTGGAAATCCGTCATTCTGTGTTCTCCACTACTAACCGCCAAGATGAATGTGCGTTTACTTAGTTAAATTGGAACTACTGCAAACCTTAACTTGTGATTTGAATGTTAGTCGAGGTGAACAAAAAACTAGAACAGAAATACTAGTTCTTTTTCGAGTGCACCGCGACCTCTATAATAGATTCCAGCACGAATTTGGAGGTTGCGGCAGCTGTGACAGTCACTCCCATCCATCGGTTATACGATGGCCGGTTTGAGTCCGGTTTTTACGACTGCTGCTTTCCAAATTTTGACAGTCTGACAGAATTCACCTCGCATGTGGCCTAGCATATCACATGGTAGGAAATACATTGTAGTATATGCCGGCCGAAAATGTAGCTTATATCTATGGCCGTTTTGATCGAAAACGGAGATCGTCTATAAGCCGATCTGTGAATTATCCGACACTCAGCCTCCTTCTCTTCGACCAGATTAGCGGTTTGGTAACGTTAAATAGCGGCTTTTTCAAAGAGCCATGAGGAAACTCACCCACGCGACGTGACATCAGATAGAATGTTATATGCGCTACACTGGGTTTCAAAATGCCACCCTGTTGGAGAATGACAGACGACCGGAACAAGTGTTGCTCATCCTCTTCCTTAGAAGCAGCCACTTCAATTATACTGTTTGATACGTGCTGGTGTGCTTTTCGTTATGCACGTTCATTGTTCGGCGAAGCCTGTGTGAACAGTAATACGACCATTCTTATCAGGGTTGAATAACTCACCACTTGGTACACGGATAGCGTACGACGTCAATCATGTGTGACAGCGGTTACCCAGTGAATCACTGTTTCTGTGATCGAAGTGTTGAAATTTTGAACAATCCACAGTGATGCGATGGATCTCCGGTCACCTTGATATTGGTGTTGAACGTCAAGGAGAAAGCGAATCACAACTGAAAAGGGCATTATATTATTAGTAATTAGTTTCACCGAATAGCATACACCACAAACGACGTCATTCAAAAGACCACGTGATCGTACTGTCTGTTGCGTACTATAGAAGTATACAGTGATGTCCGCTAAACCGGCATATACCACACCGTTATCTAGCTCGGGTGCCAATCATTGTCGAGCAAAACTGCATAACCTTACAGGAGTAGGAGCAGGTCTGAATTTGCGCAATATATATTTAGACTGCCTCTAGCATAGTAGATGTAAATAAAGACGAATGTGCATTTACCTAAACAATATGGTACATGAAGTTGTTTCTTCTGAGCAAATTCGCTTAAAACTCGACCGAGCTGTGGACAGACAGACAGACAAGCATTTCAACACCCATCATCTGCAATCACTCCCGGTTTTTTAATTTCCTTTCCGTTAACTCCGGAGATCCTCATTCACCTACGTAGAAAAAAACCGTAGGAAGGACCCCATTACCTTCTTTGTTAAGGCATAGTTATCTCGAATAGAGGTCAAAAATTCTGACGAATCCTGCTAACAGTGTGACGCCTTGTTATTTAGATTATTCTTGAAGTCAACGCAGATTCCTTCATCAATATATTTTACAAATGGATTGGTGGCCTACTGGTACTCTTCTACTACAAACGCCAAAAACTATTTGGCGAGTGATGAAACGAGACATTTCAACCTCTGATGTGCTTTTACGTGAATAATCAATTAAGTCGTACATCCCTAGCTTTAGTAACTCTCGTGAAATGTCTCAAATCCCGCCGTCATGATGATGCATTGTTCATCTACAACTTGATAACTCACATTTGACATTCCATGTGTTTAGAAAACATTTGTGCAATTGCGTTTTGGATAGCACGTTCCTGCACGTCTTTTTTCGAAAGCGATCGAATTTTTGTGATTTAACAAACGTCTGAGATTCGAGCGACTCAGATAAGCCAGTAAATATCAAGTGTTTAGTTGATTGAAGGCTTAATAAATTCATCGGTCGTTTCCATAGGCTGGTTAGATAAAGTCTTTGACATCAAAATTTCTGGTGAGCCACAGGGTGTCTCATGGGTGCAGAAGCTGACACAGTCAGTCCAATGCAGTCCTTCTGAATCAACGTTTTGATCCAATGAATCAGACGAATAATTCATTGCGGTCTTCTTCAATTCACATTATGTCTTTTTAAGCTGGTCATCTGAATTTCCGATTGATGTACTGTCCGCCGCGCCGACCTGTCACGTGGATCGCTTGAACAGAGCGGCCCATTGGTTGGTGGCTAGCGTTCGCTTGATGAGCTAAATATTGGTGACTGATTTCACACACTCATTGCTGTCTCACCCAGTAGTTCTCAGTAATCGAGGTTTGTTTTCCAACCCACATTTTGCGGTATGCTGCACTACAGCTTAGTCTGGATTTGATGGATCCGTAGTTCGAGATGCACATGTGTACGATGTTCGACAGATAGTTGCGATGGCAATGTTACCTATATTTGTGAAACGAAGTGTTTCTATAATAAACGATGAACATCGAACACATTTATCTGTGAATCTGTATTCGAGTTTCGTTTTTGGATTACAGTTCTTGATGAAGTAAAAGTGTAGTCTTCTCAGCATTCAACATTCTACTGTAGGTGTTTAACCTTGATTACGGTGGTCCGCTTCCTGGCCTTTACTGCTTCCGCCACTTGACCTCCTACAAAATCCTCATATGCGGCGGAGATGGAACTGTTGGTTGGACACTTTCTTGCTTGGATATCGTCGGTCAGGATGCAGCCTGCAATTCCCCCCCAATAGCACCACTTCCCTTGGGCACGGGTAATGATTTGGCTCGCGTGCTGCGATGGGGATCGGGCTATTCGTCGGCCGAAGATCCCTTAGCAATTTTGAAAGATGTTGTGGCGGCTGAGGAAGTCCAATTAGATCGGTAAGTAACTTCGTGTCTTGTAAACTAGTCTGAAATACTTCAGCTGCACATACATATCCAGTAAACCATGGACATGCATGTGCACGAACAGAGAGAAAAATGTTTAGAAAATTATTGATTTGTTTGTAGATAACGAGTCCATCATTGTTGTCCAATTCGTCGCGTTTAATCAACTTGCCAACTTTTGCAACTGTTCGTGGAATTTCTTATTAACCCTCCCTTAGAATGCCAATACTTCTACTTCAAATCGCTTGTCCCTTATTAAGCCGACCTCATTACCAGTAACGAGCTCTAAAGTGCGCCATCTTTTGTATTACAGTTCACACCGTAGTTCGTAAGTTCTTGTTCACTAGATTGATTCCGTCGTGTTTTTGGTTTATTAGACAGGTGCAAATTAGAATGCGGCTTTAACTGAAATTAGGCCAAATGTTGTCCCCCCCCCTTGCTGCCCAGTTGTCCAACATTTATTCAAGGTACGTAACAGCATTTCTTTATGATAGAGCACGTCCTCGCCTAGAGACTTGCGAACAACAACTTACGAAGCCATTAAAGTTATACGGACTAAAGACCAAGCGCATCAGGTGACTTTTACTGTAACCTGATCGTATAAGCCATTGGTACATAAAAAGAACTCCCTACTTGCTTCCTTTACACCACGTGTTTACCGACTTGTGCCCTTGTCTGCCTGTCTGATTGACTTTGGTATCAAATAGGAAGTTTGTATAATAGATTTCTTTCAACACATTCTCCACGGCTCTAAATTCTGAAGACAATTGCAGTCTGCCATGTATTTACAAACCCTAATGAGGTGGATTGATGAACATGCGGTCATCGATGGTGTCGATCCTGAGATTGGAACAACTCCCTTGATGTAACACGCCGTAAAAAAACTCGTTTTGATTTTAAACACCATGGCTAAACCAGGTCATATTTTCCTTATGATTTGTCTTTGTAGGTTCTAAAACCCACTGTGCGTCAAATTTGGTCCGTAAATGTAAAATGAAAATGTTTTCTGTATACCTCCAGATGGACGTTCGTGGTCAGACCGGATGAGGAGTTTAAAGACGAGGCCAAACTGGCCTTGGAAAATCAGAACAACGCATCTAACACGAACGAGGACAATTCGATCATGATAATTATGAACAACTACTTTGGGATCGGGATTGACGCAGATTTGTCGCTGGATTTTCACAATGCGCGCTCAGAAAACCCGTCCAAATTCAACAGCCGGTAATCCGAACCTAGCGGCTTTTCAGGATTATTGTATTTCTGTCTGAAACACTCGAATACAAGTGATTCGGTGCTACGAACTAGGATCAGAAAGGTCATCATCCTTAATAGTAATACATCAGCAGTTGTTAATGAAGCTTTGCTGCCACGCAGTCAGGCTCAATTTAAGTAGGCAGGAATTTATTACAAGCGTTTGTGTCCAACCTTGGTTTGGTAGCTGTCACCTGCCTGACTAGGGTCCTCGTGATCACTCAGATCAGTTGGCTGGAAATGCTATCTGAGATGGTGTGTCGCAGTCAATTGCGTACTTGTATTCATACCATTTCTAGTTCTTCCGCTTAGTCTTCTTTTAATAATTTTCTATCTTCTTAGTAACGGTTTCTTCTAGGATACTCCACATCACTGCTGAGGTGAGTGGTAGCTCGAGTCACAGTACCTTCTGGTTAGACACAAGGCCGTTGTGATGATGACGATGATGGTAGTTCAAATTGCCTGACTGTCTACGACAAGGACTTATAACTTCCGTCAATCAACCGGCAATTCTTATTTCTGTCAATGAAGCCACTGGTTAGATAATGTAACGTCAGATGACGCTAACTTACGACAGAGAACCAACGTGAAATTAATAATGATCGTCTGCTCAATTCCAGTTACTCGGTCTCATTGTTAACGTTGTATCTGTTCAATGCAGTCGCAGTGGGAAGCTGTTTAGTATCCGACAGTCACAACGTGAAACGTGCACACTACTGCGCTTGGCTACCACTACCCGCCCAGAGGCTGCTACTTAGTTGGGTTCGTGTGTCGGTCAGTTCCATTTGTGTTATAACACCACTGAGTAATTGTCGATACTGGTAAGTTGCCAGTCTTTCTTCTGCAAGCAAACTGTGTTGATGCACAGACTTTTCGATTTTATCGTAATACGACCTCGAGTTCTGCTGGTTTTCATGTAATCTCCTTCCAGTTGTTCTTCCATCCATGGAATCAGTGGATACTCGCACGACTTAAAATTGTGCGCACAGATCAGAGGTGATTGCGTTGTGGGATATGGTATTTCGGACAGTCCTAAGCGCGTGACCTGCATGTGCCGTTTTGGTCTGCTTTCGTTCGACAGAATCTACAATGAGACACTCGTGGTCCTGTGTGTTTGTAGGCATATACATTGAATCAATCAGTATCCGGTAGAACAAAAAATAATGTTTTGTTTTTACAATGTGATGTTAGGCCCTTTAATCTCTCTATGTTTAGTACTTACTGCGCTCCTTCGAACAAGAGATCCACGCATCGCCGTGTTCGAATTAATCCTCCTCTATGTTGTTCACATATGAATGAACATTTTCGACGAATGACCTCACCTTATTCGTGTTCATGCATAGGGAAAGTTCATCTGCAGTTGTTTGTTTTTCTTTGTTTCACGTGCCCTGCAATTCACAGGATCCACAACAAAGGAGTATACTTCAAAATTGGTCTTCGTAAAATGATCAACCGGACTGCGTGCAAAGATTTACACAAGCAGATAGTGGTGGTTGCGGATGGCAAACTGTTGCTCCTACCTCCGATTGAGGGTCTGATCGTGCTCAACATCCATTCATGGGGAGGTGGAGCCAATCCGTGGGGTGTCGAAAAGGACGATGTGTTTGTGAAACCGACACACTATGACGGCTTACTCGAGGTGGTTGGTATTTCTGGTGTAGTCCACATGGGCCAGATATACTCCGGTCTGGGGACGGGCATCCGTCTAACTCAGGCTGGTCATGTAAGTTGCCTCAAATCGTTGAACGCAAACGATAATTGAAATACGAACCAGTGAATCTTATCCTAACCAGACACCAATTGCACCCAGAAAGACAAACTGTTGACGCCACTATACCGGCCACAATAAGTTAATCATTCAAACAGTCTGCTTTGGCCGTATGGTCACCCGCGGATACTTGTCAATAGGCACGACGATCGTCGTACACTCATGCGAGCTCCTTAAATTTGGTTTTGTTTCAAACGGATTGCTGCAACATGAAAAGATTGCGTTTTATAATGTGAAGACTATACTATAGGAATTAACAAGCCCGCCTCACAGTCGCTAATGCTGAAGGATGCGCCCCAATAAGTGCATCTTTTCTAACTAGACCCGTCACACACTTTGTTTGAGCGTGAAAGCTTCGACTGCATGTTAGAGGTACTCACCCGCAAAGGAGCAGACGAGGCGAAAACAATCTCTTAATGTACTATCACTGTTGTTTGCAGATGTACACTTTACAGTCATCCGTATCGAGGATAGATACTCGGAGTCCACCGGGGTCTTTAAATAAGCAGCCTGATCCACGTAAATAGATTCTATTCCGTAAAAGCAAGTGGCCACTCTTGTAACTTATATGCTGTTCGAGCCTAAAACGACCTAAGCACTCATATGCCCCAGACTGAGAGCTAACAAATAAGTGTCATGATGCAGTCATAGCATTTTATAGCGTCTCTGGTGATTACGGTTTCTCGCTCTTAAACAGTCGCGGTTTTACTTAGTTGTCGCATTCAGTGAAACAGATCGCTTGGTTTTTATGTGTACATTCCTTGCGATTTCAGTTGAAGATTCTGCTCAAAACTGAGCTGCCAATACAAATCGATGGCGAACCGTTTATCCATCCAGCTGGACAAATCGTCGTACTTCGTTCCGCACTTCGAGTGAGTCACAATAACAACACTGTTCCGTTCGAACGTGCATTCTCAACAAATGGTTTCATCTCCACTATACTTGTTTGTGTTTTTCTCTATATCAGGCCACAATGTTGCGAAAGGTCAAACGAATAAAGCGCCGAACCATGGAAATTACTCTTCCCGCAGAAGCCGGCCGTTTGACCACTCAACAAAGTATGCAACCTGACACACTAGAAACCACCATCAACACAGATCGCCCCAGTAGTTCATCACCACTGTCCACTCCACCTGTAGGCACTGCCTCATTCGGCTCCTTCGTTTTGTTTGATCCAAACTGGTCACCCTGTCAGACAGTCAGTTCAGAAGGTGAACAACGGAGGAAAGCGGAGAAGAACAGGGCAACGCCTTCACGTGTCGACAACTGTTCGTTCCCTATGGCCGGTGACAGTTCGATGCAACTTGGTAACGAAAAGTTGTCAGATACGTCACTACTGCCTCCCTGTCTGCTCACTGGGGATGATGGGGTGGAGGCACCGATTCTGCATTCACTTTCGCTTAAAAGTTCAAACGGATCGGGCATGCCTTCAGGTTCAAAATCCACGTAATCTTCGACAAAAAACGAATCATTCCTGTAACCCAATCCACTTATATTCGTATAAACTATACTCAAGCCTGCAGGGCGCCAACTCACCAACAATCCTAACCGTACCATGAACTCGTTCCAGTCGTCACTAATGTGTGCTCGTGTTAGTTCTAACCCAACACGCCTCCCGTGTCTGGCTCTTAGTCAGGTCCGTTACGTCAGGTTAACGGTTCCCACGTGTTGTGTTTACGTACTCTACACGGCACCGTCGTGTCACAAGTGTGTCGTGTCGTATGGGCACGAATCTACCCGAGTAAGAGTACTTCCAAGACAATCCTGATCAAACAATTTCAATAAACGTCAGTCGCATTCCTTCGATCTTATTTGAGCTGTTTCGAGTGTATGCACAAAACAGCACCCAAAAAATAAATTTATTTCTGTCGCCGATCATGTCAATCGGTGATAAGCTGCTTCGCGCCCACCACATCCCGAATATCCTAAGTAGAAGAACTCGTGTAGACTAGGTGCATACAACAAACGACGTAAATACGAAAGTGAACGCGGGAACTGGAATCGATGCGTGCACTCATCGTGATCACATGGTTTGCTGAGTAAGCCACTCGAACGGTGCAAAAACACAAGGGCTTGTTGGTCAACTATGAAGTGGATCACACACCGTCTCAGGAGGAATGAGAAAGGCAAACCGTGTGCCAAATCACTGCGAGAGCCTCTTCACTTGATTGAATTTTCTGCAATCCAAGTCAATAGGGCGGTTTATGCAAGAACACAACGCCCACATTGTGCTGTCATTAGGATGACGAACTGTAAACACGTCCTCACGGTTGTTAGCAGAGAATTCATTCAAACTGATTAGCGAAAGCGTATTCCAAACGTTACCCTTGCAGTAACAATCGACGAACGTTTGTGTGACAGATGCTCGTCTGCAGGTCTAAGTTTCAATATCGAGGCAGGACTATTGTTAATCGAATGTTAACAGGCGTTCGAAAGCAAAACCTGTGGAGTTCCGCTTCAAGGTTACTGTCATCAAAGTTAATAAATAAACCCAGACGTGAATCACCACTCATTTGATCAGATTTCTAGCATTTATGCCAGTGCTGTTCGTTATTACGTGACCTCATAAACCAACCACTGAGAGTTGGTGTAAGCTTAGCCACAAGCATTCGAAGTAGCTCACACTGGCAAACCTAACAACAAATTTGGAAGCAGGTACCGCTGCTTTAGCATATTGGCAGTGACGCTACACCGAAGACCTAATTTAATCACGCTAACAAAAGAAAATAAATCGAGTTTATAAAAAAAAGGCCACTGTTACGAAATGACAATAATAACTATATGGTGGGGACACAAAGTGCGAACCCACTTTGAAACCGGTAACTCTCCATCGATTAACATGAAGATAGTACAGATGTAAGCAAGACACAGGATTGAATGAGTAGTACACTAACAGTGGAAAATTTACCTGATCTGAACATGAAACTACCCAGTAGAATCGACTGTACCGAACGTCACTGTGTGCGTGAGTCACAAACAGGGCGTATGCAATTGGCCCGCGATGTGTCAGTATGATTGAACACGTACGTAGAACATGGGGGCGCCTGGTGCAAGAGCGCGTCTGAAGAAACAGACATTTTCCCATCTGGTTATGATTGATTTGTCTAGTGCACAAATGAATCGACTGCTCAACACATTGATTAACTTCAGTATCGGTTAGCCGATAATCCGTTAAACATTACTATCGGTTCCGTGCTGTTCGTCCCTACATCGCGCGGTTACTTACCTGCTTAAGACCACTGAATGAATGACTGGCGAATGGTGGCGTCAGTAGTTACACAAGCCACTACATTAACGCACAGTGGCGTTATTCAGTCGAGTACTAAGTGACAGGCACAAACGTTTTTGGTGGGATTTCTTCCACCTGGAACCTCATTCCGACTGGAAGAAAACTGTCAGCGCTACACACTCGCGAAACAATATCAGCATAGCATCAATATCTGTCCAGTCGGACAGGTGTAATCGACCGATGATCATAAACAATATGTACATATACTAAGAGTGATTGTAACAGAGAACCTAATACCCAAGACATTTTGACTAAAACGCGTTGACAGTGGTATACGGTGGTCTATTCTACACACATTCGCACTCAGAACAAAGATAAGAGCGAAAATTGGGAGCGACAACAAATGCTGCGAGTGCAACTTCCAATTTTAAGTAGAAATAATTCGCGTAACACACATATAAAAGGGGATAATGACATGGAGAAGTTAGTTAAAAACCATTTTCGTAAATGCAAACAACAAATCCGGAAACCAGAGTAAGTGAGAGTAATATATGACAAGGATTGCACAGAAACAGTCAAAATGCCTGGGCACTTCGAAACGTCATTGAATTTGAAAATTAGCCCTCCGCAACAGAGGATGTTGGAATCAGTCCATCTGCAAAATACAATGCGTCATAAGCACGTCAACAAGTGATAACAGCCCAATTTACAAGAATAAACTCAAGAGCTTCGCATGTGTTCACAATTGATGAATCAACCGGAAGACATTCCAATAAGCTATACTGTCCACGTTCTTGGGCGATTCCAAAGGCCTAACACATCTTTTGGAATATTGAAATTTATTCAGACCAGCAGGACAAATGTAACAGCCCCTACCGACATATGACGCACTACAGACAGTTGGGTTGAACATTTTCATGCACTGCAAACTTAAACTTATCCACTGAATAGATTCAGGGTTCGATTATATGACCCAGATATGGAAACGTAGTCAAAGGCAGCGACCAACTCCTAACGTACTTAATCAAACAGTGTATTCAAGTTTTGATTTTGTTTATAGTTCGAAAATTAACGACTGTTTTAAGGCTTGTTCGGTTTATGCGTCAGACTGTCGTCCTTGAATAGTGGACGTTGCTTACATTCTATAAACTTAAACAGAAAGAATGATAACACGTTTAAAGAAACTTCTCGTTCGAAGTAATTGGTGATATTCTTCGTTCATTTAAAAAACACCTGAAACAGACTTTCAAATTTAAAAAAATACCGTGGGCCCGATGCTCAAACAGAAAGGATACTTCCCAATCCTAAAGCGCAAAGTCGAAATCTTAAAACTGGTTCACCCTGGACGAAAACAAAACCTCAGTAAAGCTGAATAGATTCATCATAATCCTTTTGAATGGACAAGTGTGAGTTGTTAAGATTGCTCCAAGGCGCAACAAAACCAGAAGTAACCAAATCCAAACTCGTCAACTTAGCGGCAAAACAGTATGACTGAGCTTTGAAATATGTCGAAACTGTGGTGGAGTAATTAACAATTTATACCTTCTAAAACAGAGTGAAGTTTCATGTTTTACACCACAAGATGTTAGATGTCAACGAAATACTGGGCCACGTGGGTCAGATTACCAGACTTTCGCAAAACGTAGATGAGACCCACAGCTAAAACCGGCAACAGTGTATTGGTAATCAGCATCGACAACAGGGAAGTACCTCGAAGATGTCATCCTTGTCACTATTCA
This sequence comes from Paragonimus heterotremus, assembly GCA_013368495.1. Lineage (NCBI taxonomy): Eukaryota > Metazoa > Platyhelminthes > Trematoda > Plagiorchiida > Troglotrematidae > Paragonimus > Paragonimus heterotremus. The sequence continues at coordinate 11,745 of LUCH01000949.1, read as the reverse complement.
GAAAATCAAAGAACCGTTTCTTGTATCTCACTCCTCGTAAGCTAACAATTTTCCTCTAAACCAAAGCAAACTTCGTTAGATAACCTGAAAATCTCGTAAAAGAAAGCAGTCAATGGCAAGTTGAACAGGGCTGAATGCAATAATTAGTCAAGCCGAAAAGCACGAATGCAACCATCTTACCGAGTTCACCTTCACTGGCGGTGGCCACATCCTCAGAATCCTCTTCAAATTCTGGTTCGTCGTATGGTGGGCATGAAACATGCGGTTCTGTTGCATCCACATTGAACTGACCGACCATTTGTTCCGCGTGATCCATGGCTTGCAACAGCCTGGTCATCTCTCTTTCGGTCTTTTCCAGACGTGCCCTCAAAGCGGATAGCTCAGTGGCGTCTGGCACGAAGGTGGACGAAGAATAAAGCACGTCAGTAAGACGGACAATACGAGTCAAGTCGAACGGGGAAAACCACCAATGTCCAGTCGATTTGAACAAAATTAAAACACTAACTTCTATCTTCCGAAATACAGTGATCAACAGAGAAAAATATCAGCTCTAAGAGGTTCAAACCCACACTTCGAATAAAATTGAACTAGCAGTCGGAACCGCAATGCAGAACACAGTAGAGGAACTATAAACTGAACCAGGAGGACACAGTAGGAAGTGTGGTTGAGGTTTGCCAGATGTGCACTCTGATAAATCTCAACGACGGCAAAACTATCCGTGCTTCAGGTGAATTTCGGCTAATCAATACATACCTGTCACAACGAGACTGGACCTTGACGCGGTGTGACGGCTTGCGCATCTCAATGACCTATTGGACTAAACTGGACGGTGTGGCCACCACAATGATAGAATCACTAATGCCAGGCAGGCCAATAGGTAGAGTTCTGACAAACCAGTCTCCTGGTCCTCCAGGTTGGGGCTTGGAAGAACGTTGGCATCTTTTTCCGAAAAATGTACCAGTTCTGGTACACTGCCACCCATTTGCTACCTTACGGTATAGGCTTTTGAGCCAAAGGCTTTGGTTGAGAACCCTAATCGTTCTCCTGTCTAGGTCTGGGTGCCCTGGTAGTATCATAGCCCGCACGCAACTATGCATAATCACAACACAAGTAATTCCATACTGCATCAGCCGTCTCGCAGTATAAACCGGGTCGCCCTATCTGCTGCACACAGCAGGGTGGATAGGCGAAAACATACTACTGATGACCTCTCCCCCATTGTCCTATCAAATTTAGTTCTCAGACCACTCCCAACCTCCATTTCTGATAGTTGCTCCGCAGGTCCCACAACACATGTAGCTAACCGTGGTGACACTGATCCAGTAAGTTCCGTCTCTTGTCATTCAGCTTCGTGCCTCCCTTGTTCCTTGTTTAGACCTACAATGCGAATTAATATAGATGCCTTCAGCGTTCACACGTTAAAACAAATAAGTCAACAGGCTGCTCTCGCACGAACATTAGACACTTTTTCTGCTGTATCTCGGAAACTAAAATCCAGGACAGTAGTCAGCGTATGGAACTGACAGCACCCACATTGTCTACCCGATACTGGTTATACACTTCGGGTGACTCCACTGCCGCCGTTACAAGTCAGCCTGGGGTAGGTATAGTCCTTAGCACGACGGCAGCAGCCGCATTGATAGATTGGGTTCCTGTTATTAGTAGACTTCGTGCCCTCCGCTTGGCAGGTTCTGTTAAGGCCAGCTGTGGACACATAACTTGCAGTAATCTTTTCGTTGTGTCTGCTTACGCTCCTACTGACTGTAGTGACGTCGGCGTCAAGGACGCATTTTACTCGGTCGACACGTGGTTGTGATATAGTCGTTATGGCGAGATATATGAATGCCCAGGTGGGTCGCCTTGATGAAGCCGAATCTCGTTTAGATGGCAGGTTTGGAATAGCGTCACACCGACCGGGTAATGGCGGGCGATTGTTGCATCCGTGTGCTGAATATAAGCTATTTTTAGCCAGCACTAGTTTTAGGCATCGTTCATGTCAATGCTATACTTGGTGACCGCCTGCTCCGAATCAGGCAGGGTCTCAGATAGACCACAGCTGTTAGTTACAGGTGATGTGGTTCCATCCAAGATTGTCGTTCTTATTGGAGCACGTACTCAGACTCAGATCATGCACTGATATGTTGTCGTTTTGTTCATACTTTTGCTGAACAACGACCCCACCAACAGCAACGACTGGATGTTGAGAAATTGGCGTTACCATCGGTAAAGCATATGTACCAAACCAGCTTAGAAAGTTGCCTTAGTGGTACTCACTCGGAATATCCTAATAGCTGCTGCCATTCGGAAAGCAGGTACTGTAGCATGCGGCACAGAGGTTCATGGGTTCAATAAACATTGGATTTCAGATAAATCCCTGCAGTTGTTAGAAGCCTGACAGAAGGTTCCTCTTGGCAGTTCACAAAATAAGTCTAGAAGAGATATCCGTAGGAAACCGAAATGTAGTTTAAAAGCTGATCGTAAGGCTTGGTTAGTGGAAAAAGTTAAGGAAATGGAAACCGCCTTTGTCTCAGGGAACACGGACAAACCTTTCAGGCTGATCCTTGCTACTGGTTCCAGACGACCCTGTCAGTGAAGCTATCAGGGAAGCAGATGGCACACTAAGTCCGGAAGGTTAGAGCGTTGGGCGGAACATTTTGAGGGTCAATTTAGCTGGTCTCCTGCTTCTACCGTGCTGCCTCCACAAACTTGTGATGTAACGCCCCACCCAATGAGATTGAAGTTCGCAATTGCATCTCGGCTCTCAAACGTAATAGGGCTGCTGGTCCAGATGATCTAGTGCCAGTACTTTTTAAAGAAAGCAGAGGGATGTTAGTTGAGGCCTTGACTCAGCTGTTTCAACTCGTATGGATGACGGAGACCATCCCGCCGTGCTGGGGTCACTAGATAATAGTCCCTATATGCAAGAAAGGTATCAGGAACTTTTGCAAAAACCATAGGGGAATTAGTTTGACCCCAGCCATTTCTAGGGTTCCGGCATCCCTTATACTTCGTCGACTCACTGCAGTTCGGAAGTGAAACATTAGATAATACCAGACAGGGTTTCGTCCTGGACGGGGATGTACAGATCACATTTTACCCCTCGTCAAATTCTGGAGCAGCATCATGGCCAATAATTGCCATACTTCTCGATTGCAAAGGTGCGTTCGATTCGGTGGATCGATCTTCACTTTTAGAGTCACTTAAACGCAGAGGTGTAACGACCAAGTATGTGAACATACTGTCGGTGCTTTACTCCCATAATTGGGCTCAGGTTAGAGCTTACGGTGAACTGTGTGACAGTTTCAGCACCATGAGCGGCGTTCGTCAAGGTTGTCCCATTTCACCACTTTTGTTCAATTTCGTCATGGATGACATAATGGACTATCTGCGGCACTCAAATGATGCCGGTGTGGACCTCCTACAAGGTGAAAGACTGACTGATCTTTATTATGCTGACGATAAGGTGTTGCTGTTTGACAACTTTCAGGCGGCACAAACAACGCTAAACGCTATTTCGCGTTCTGCTAAGTACTTCGGAATGCGTTTTGCAGCCTCAAAATGCGAAGTACTTCTGCAAGAGTGCTGTGATTACGTAGATTTAACGTGAAATAATGAAGTAGAGGTCGTTGACCGGTTTGTACGCCTGGAAAGCTGCATCAGCCGCGGTGGCAGCGGGGATGTATGGAATGAAATAGAAGGGCGTATTTCCAAGACTAGAGCGGTGTTCGCTAGTCTGAGACACCTATGGCGACACAGAGGTATTTCCCTGAAGCTCAAGGATCACGTATATCAGACAACAGTGAGGGCTGTATTATTTTAGGGCAGCGAAACCTGACCGCTGATGGTAGAAGCCGTGAATTGTCTTCAGGTATTTGACCACCGATGTTTGCGTTCAATCGCTCGTATCGGGTGGCACCAACGAGTGAGCAACGAGAAGGTTAGGAAGCGGGTGTTTGGCACTGATTGTCAAACGAGTTCTTTTGTTCAATCACTACACTTGCCCAAAATTAGATGGTTAGGTCATGTACTAAGGATGCCAGCTCGGTTGTTTGTCTGCAGTGTGTAGGCGCCTTGATGTTGTTGGTTTGAATATAGACGTAGCCATTTTTAGTGGTTAGGTCCATTCCTCTCTTTCGTTTTTTCTTCTTTCTTCCGATACAAGGTTTGCTTCTTCTTCGTGGTTGTGTGGCAGTTAAGCATCAGTGTGAACCACTGATGTATTGTCTATGATGATGACGATGATGACGATGAGAGAACATGAATTGCGTCTTCTTATTGTTTTATTCAACTTTTATATACTTTAATATAAAGAATGGTGATTTTCTTCGAAGCTATTCCTTTCACACGCGAGCCGTAAGTAGTGTTTGTTTTCACGACTGGGGGTCCTTGTGGCCCACCTGACTTCTGATGGGAGGAAACATGAGGACCTACGGCAAATTCAGTAGCATGACTGTTGGAGTTGTACTGAGTTGCTTGTGTATTGCAGGTAGACAATAAAGCAGGACATTGAGGCTAACTATTTCGCTGCCCTGCTCCTATCTGAAACCTGACTGTTTGCTTCATAGGTGAAGAAAACCTAATGTTAATCGTTTCAGTTTAGGTATAAGGATTATCGGAAATAAGTCCAAATTCTAACCTTTTCCAACGTGTTGCCATAACATGCCTCAAGGCATTAGAATTAATGAAATCTGCAAATTCTGTACTTATTAACACAGAACCGTTGTCGGTTACAAATGTTTCCGGCAAACTAAATGTTGCGAGGGTTCTACGTAATTTGATTACTGTACTGGTGGTTGGTGTTAAAAGAACGTGAGCATCAATTCACTTGAAATTGACATTCACGATCAGCAAAATCACTTGACCTTCAAACGGGTCAAAAAAGGCTAAACAGATTCGCTTCTGTGGTGTTTCTAGTCATTTCCAAGGGTTCAACGGTACCTTGAGGGTTGAATTTTGGTTTCCTTGACATAATGCACATGTGTTAACCACTGACACAATGTCACCATCTAGCATAGGCCACCACAAGTACAAACGGGATGGCGATTTCATTTTCACAATGTTCGGGTGGACATAATGGGGTTCATTAAGGATGGACGGTCGCAGTCTGTTCGGGATCACCACATGAGCTCCCCAAACCAGACACCCATTCTAAAGACTTAATTCGGTCGGTCTCGGTCGGAAGTATACAAGTTCGTCAGGTGACCGTTCCCGCCATCCTACTTGCATGTATCGTTTGAGTAAAGTTAGCATGGTGTCGTTGTCTGTTTCCCGTCGTTTATCCGTCGACGTAATAGGAGAATGGTTGAAGTATTGAATAAGGTGCGCAAGTTCTTCTGGGATGGATTCTGTGGGCGGTGTATCTGGTGATGGCAACCTACTTAGGGTATGAACGGCACAACTGAATCGTCCGGAGTTGTACTGAATTTTGTAGCTGTAAACAGATGAGATTAGAGACCACCGAATCATCCGCAAGGAGGCTACCTGATGTATCGCTTTTTCGTCACCCGTAAAATGTCTGATCGTCGCCCGAAAAGGTATTTCTGAAACCGTTTCACGCCCTATGCGACAGCCAGGGCTCCCCGGTCAAGTTGTGAATAATCTCCACCTGCTGCGTTCAGTGTCCGAGAGCAGTAAGAAACGGAACTTTGTGATCCATCTGGGAGCTTATGTAATACCACGGCACCAAGACCATATGGAGAATAATTGCAAAAGGGTACGATTGGTTTTTCTGGATCATAATGTATTAGAAGGCGTTGTGAAGTAGGAATCTGTTTAATTGAGTTGAAAACAGCCCCATGAGTCTGGGTTCACCGCCAATTTTCGTCTTTTCGCAGAAATTGATAACAGTGGTGCAGATGCTTCGCCGCAGAAGGTATGGATCGAGAAAACTGTGGTACAACTCCTAAAAGCAACCGAAGCACGTTCAAGTATCTAGATGATTGCGCAATCGGTAGAGCTCGTATTTTTTCTTTTAGTGGTTATAGGCCTTCCTTTGACGGCTTAAATCCGAGGTATTGCACACGGAGTACGAGGAACTCACTTTTCTCTTTTCAATACAAGACCTGCATCTAGCAGTCTCTTCAAGACTAAGTCCTAAGTCTGCAAGTGCTGTTCAGTATTGCGTCCGGTGATCAGAATGTCATCAAGATATACACACAAAGGAGTCAATGAAAAATTGCAGATGCAGAGTTAATTCCGAATGAAAGGCGGGTGTAACGCAACAATCTTACATGAGTGTTAACTGTAGTGCAAGGACGTGGATCTTCATCTAGTTCAGTCTGTTGATATGCACGACACAAGTTCAATTTTGTAAAAAGTTCACCTCCAGATAAGGGTGTGTATATGTACTCAATTTTCGGTAAAGGATAACGATCTAACTGTAACACTCGGTTCACATTTATTTTCTGGTCACCACAAATTCTAACCGTACCTCAGATTTCGAAACGGGTGCTATGAGTGTTGCTAAATCTGGATAGTGGATGAGTTAAACTACACCTTCTTTCTGGAGCCGGCGTATTCTATTTTCGACAGCGTACGCCAAGGTCCGGCATTCCCATAACTTCGGTATTGCTTTCCGTGAAAGCAGTAAATGTGAGGCATAATTTCCAAACTTCACCTGATCAAACAAATTCGTATGTGCATTCAAAATTGTAGGTAATCGATCGTGAGAGAGTCTGGATTGTAATAACATTTAGCAGAATGATAATGGATTAATAGAACGGTTTGTGACGACGACAACAACAACATAAAGAAGTCAATTCAACGTAAAACTGCGCAGTGTGTGAACAAGGGAGGTGTTATGGGGTATTGTACATATTTTTATATTGCGCTTTATTTTTATATACAGTTTGCACCACTTTTCCTTGTACAGAATGAACTTTACTTGTTTGAATTGATTCTGCCTAGCAATACACTTTTGGTGCGCGCGTCTCGTCTCCTTGACTTTCCTATTTCAAATAGATTGGAATTGTCTGTGTGGGCTATTCGGTTGTTGCGTTTTGTACTGAATACTGACATTTATACCCTCTTATTGAGTTAGTCCCCTACAGTGTGCACGATTAGTTCCCACGGTTGAAAGAATAATCAATTCACTTAATTATCGACTGATCGGTAGATACGAATGCAACGCGTGTGGAACAGTCGGTGACGCACGATGCCGACGTTACAGGAAGCTCCACCATATCCTATGGAAAGCAAACGAGTGATACTGAGAATCCCTACAACTACTGTTCTTGTCGCTCATACACCAAAGATACAGGTCCGATCAGTATACCTCGATTTTGATTGTTCGTAAATGAACATCGCCCATAGCATTAACACTCCGACAATAATTTTACTGTTCCCTTTCGAACAGAAGCAGCGCAGTTTCATCACTTTGAGATGTCCTGATACCATTCTCATCTGTACCGATGTCAATTTCCGGTGATTCGGTCAAGATGATCCGAAGGGTTCTACTGGTACAGATGATGATTTGTCTGACTGTGGATGACATGCAGTGTTGAACAGTTTTTTTCTGACATGATGGGAGTTTTTCAGTAGTACGAAAAGTATACTTAATATCAACTTGATAGTCCAACAGATGTCAGGTTATTGCATTAGTGATCGTTTTGCTATGTCCGCTGAAAAGCCAAGTTGGATGATATTTGTTGATCCGTTGAGATAAGCATCTCGTTGTATGACCCGTGCCGTTGGCTGTATAACGGCCAGAATAGGGGTCGCAGACAGGTATTTTTGCTGTTGATGTCGTCTCAGCAGTGAACTGGCTTTCGCAGATTGGCTGCTGGGAATATCTATGCTAAAGGCGGTGGCTGATTGTTTCAGTCGCCAAGTCGCCTCAGAATGGAGACTGTAGAAACAGCGGTTTCTTCTCGACAATGTTAATTTGCTGATAGTCGGGCGGGAGAATATTAATGTGATTTGTTACAAGATGACCGTGATATCCATTTTTTCGAAAACACCGGCGATGGGCTTCAGCTCATATTCCGAGGTTCTCATAGAACAGACTTTTTCGATTTGATCGCCAGGTAGCAAATCAGATTCTGTTACTTTACAACAGATACGAAACTTTGAAAATGTGTATAATAAATAGTTCAACTTAGATACTGGTAGATGTGCTTTCCAATGGAACTGCTTTCGCGCTTTTTCGTCACATCTCGCCTTCTATGACTCAATGGGTATTTTCCAAAATAAGACACTGTGAGGCACAACAGCCTCAGCCCAGGAGACGAACCCTGACTAACGTAGCTACACTAACCCAAACGTCTTCACTTTAAGTCAATATCTGTCACTCTCGAACCCTAAGTCAACCAGTATTTAATTCAGTGTAAGAGACGATCAGCTGAAGTCAATCAATGTACTTTTAAGGAATGAACAAATGGACTCTCTTGATCTTCTCTATACGGCGTCCACTTCCAGACAACACATTTATTTACCCGGTGTGTGTGACAAGACACAAGTGTCAATTGGGGAATATCTGGAGAGATTTTATATCTTTCATCCTGAACGGCCAGGTTTCGCACCAGCACAGTATTATCGCCTCCACAATCGTCTTTTATACGTACTCCAAGACGACACAGTGAGGATAAAACAGACAGCTTATGAATAACTAAAAGCAACTTAAATTTTACCCACACCCCCCACTTACAGCACCCAGTGTGCACGACAAATAACGGAAAATACAAAATTCACTTCCAGTTGTTCGGTGCACAAAACTCACCTACATCCTCGTTTTCCATCTTCATTAACAACGCTTCCAAATCACGTGGTAAACTTTTAGCAGACCGGTAGATGTCAGGTTGACCATCGACCCCGTAGGCAGCTGCCCAATCGAAGCGACCGTCTTTGTCAGCTTTAAAGTAGAATATAATAACGCGAAAACAATAAATAACAGGCAAAATAAGATGGAACACAACTAACAAGTGTTTAAACGTTTAGCGACCCTGAGCAATCCTTTCGAGACCAACTGCTATGTCAGTCCAACAAAGGTTCACGGTAAACGCCATTTACTGCCAGACTTCAGAGAGTTCGATAAGGCGGAAAACACAACGTGTTTAACCCGAGTAAGTTAATCGGAAGACAGTATGAATATCGAGTAACTTATCCTCAAAAGTGCTTCTCCACCTCGCGCGGCAACCAAGCAAAAGTTGGTTTTCTGTCACATATACGTACGGAAACTGTTCACGATGGTGGTGTACAATTAGTTGGAAATATATTCGCGTGGCAGAATTGACAGTGAATGTCGCGCGAAAAAAAATAATTGGAAATATTATTACCACAGCTTTGGCTAAGGCGTAAACGTACTTGCGCTATTTGCTCATCACTGAAATTGTCTACGTCTGCGACACAGTCAAGTGTGACTACGGTAGGTCGCCTAATGCAGACTTTGACATGGGTTCATAACGATATCATCGAAATCATTTTGATTTCAAAAAAGAGGCGTCAGTCAGCTAATACCTATTATTACATTACTTACCACACCGAATATTTCTATTAGGGGTACACACATTGTCACCACAGACAACTTATTGCGCACAGCAGTGGTACTAAGACTACTTAAGACTTGAGTAACGCTTGAAGAAAAAACGGTGTCGTACTAACGAATGCACACAACATGACGTGAGCTAACTGTACTAGTCAATGTGTAAAGCAAAAACGATATGGACCAAGGTGCAGTCTTATTTCACACATATGTTCAAGATGATTAATAATGTGCTTCCAGAGATAGCAGCGGCGGTCACTCGTTCGAGGTTAATTCGAATAACCTGTCAATTTGAAAACGTTATCCGTTTCAATAAATCATTTGCATGCACGAAAGCATAGACACTCAAAGTAGCTAAAAATCTACCTTTCGGGGTAAACAGAGAACAATAGTGGCTTGAACTGGAGTGAGGCATTCAACAGTAAAATGAAACAGCTGGTTGCTGAGAACACAACCGTTCAAAATCAATTCGCCCGAGAGAGTTGACGTTCACGCATCTGTGGCTACGCGCTGTCTGAAGCGAACACGTATGCGAAAATCGTCAGAAATGTACCACTTGACGAAAAAGTGTCTAAACAATCCACCGGAGCAGTTAGCTAAAACCACAGCCGCATACCGTAGTAGGAAAAACGTGGGACACAAGGTCCGTGCATTCATTCAAAACGGCCAAGAGCCTGATCACCATAACAATAATAAGAAACATCCTGGAAGAGAAAACGGGTAAAAATGGATAAAACAAAGCTAAGCAAAAGAACCGAGATTGCTGTCAATGCAAGCACGTTGTCAGTCAGTGATCTGAGTGATCATGAGGTCCTCAGCCGGATAGACAACTACACACTTAGCTCGACGGGATTGGCAGGGTATACATATTTGGTGACCACGTCGTTGTTGGATCACCCTAAAGGTCTGTCCACCTGTTGGTGATCTCGGTGCAGAAGCCGTTCACCTGGCATGCGGAGTAGATGAGCCAACTAACACAGACTGTGTAATTTAGCCATTCGAGCAACTAATCGCCTATGTAGAGTTTTCCGAAATGTGCGCTGACGAACGGCTGCGTTGCTTAAGTGATCAGTTCATTTAATGTGGGCTGATTGGCAGAGACAACAATGATCAGACACGAGTCTGTTGGTATGTCAATGCTGGGCAGGTCACAGTTACGAACCATACAGCAAAGCAAAGTACACGTAAGCATTACACACCCTTGTCTTCGACACCACAGATGACGTCAGTTGCCAAAAGTAACACGTGCTCTTGCTACTCCCGTTGGTGTCTTAACACTGATAGTTTGACGTTATTCAAATGTGTGTAACAGTTCATAATTTCAAGCGGACAGCCACACAAAAAACGCGGAAGTGAGGATGCTTCGGTCTTGAAGTAGGACTAAGCAAGTTGGAGGCACGAGCAGGTTCTATACGGACCAGATCAGTCATTCAACACGTTCGACGTGATCCGAACGCTTTCAGTGGAGGAGCAAACAGGGCAACGTCATGGGCAAACATCACATTGGTCGGCCTAGTGGCAAAAAAGACTATCTGACTGGACGCCTCAAGCGCATCATCTGAAATGTCGTCCATGATAAAAATTGGACAGGAATGAAAAGACCCAACACCCTCGACAAACACTACTGGAAGTGATGAACACCTGAGACAGTTGTCCACAAATTTTGTCCTGTTTGCAGACAGAGCAAACGTTTATTTTGACAGACTCTCTGGGACTTGTTTGGGAAGAAGACAGTCCCAGAGTAAGTTAAAAGAGACTCCCTTTACATTCACTAACGAAACAGAAAAAAACTAAGTTGATGCACTAAGTAAAGCACCACGTCAAGGTTCACTTTATTTCGGTATTTTTGCAGTCCTTAGCCTCACAACAACGTTTCCACGCACCATCTGTCATCGCTTTATTTAAATTCAGATTAGAGTCAAGATATATAATTTGAATGACAAATTAGGTCTAACGTGCTTGGAATGAATTATTGTCATGGCACTTAAACGGTTTAGCCGGTATAATCAAACACGTGCACAGTGCAACCGGATTAACACCAACAAGCCATTAAACAAAATCGAAAAGATTTGGTCAACACGGCTGCCTTATGAAAATATGGTCCGAAGTTCAAATTCGGACTGTTACACAATTATATGTGCATTCTTTTGAAAGGGGCCGGTTGAAAGCCCACCGGGATGCGAATGCTACGGTAGACTATGTACGATGATCAAATTAGATTTACTTGTGTTGGGATAATTCCACAACTAACCCAAAAATGTTGTTTT
>LUCH01000948.1:150425-164397 GCA_013368495.1 Paragonimus heterotremus | reverse complement strand
GCTCACTCAAACTCAGCTAAATCCAGAGCTAACTACGACTTAGTAACTGACTGTCTTCCATACCGGGGCATCCCTCTCAACCGAAGATCCAATGAAACGATGGGGGAGATCTATCAACAGGAACCCAACCCCAGTGGGGGGTCATACGCACTTCTGAATCTTTCGTCCAGTTCGTTATGAGAGATGTGTAGGGCGCTCTCTCACTCAGCACGAATGCTATACGAAGGGGGTTTGTGGAATGGAGTCCTTACCATAAGACTACAGTTAGCAACGGCGCTACTCAAAACAGTAAGTTTAGAACTCCCGCTTCTAGATGACAACTAGTCAACTATAGCAATGAATCGTCTTACAACACGTCCCCAGGATTTATAACGCTGTAGTACTGTGTGTGGTACAGTGACCCAGAGCCCTACCGGTCTCCTCGGTTAAGAACAAGGTTAAATCCACGTCTGTCACATTTTCCATTATTTACATTACTATTAGTGTACCTGCAGTATGAGCTGCATAGGGAAGACAAACCGACAACTGGCTGCCGCATAAAGAAGCATGCTCGTAAACGGCTGGAAAACCAGCCGGAAACACCCTGCGTCCAAATATAGGCAAACACATGACTCCTAGCCACATCACTTGCGTTGAACATGATTTAACCAATACGCAGAATCAAAGTTTTTGCGCAACCGGTGAGGCATTTTTCATTTTGCCAAGGCTTTGGCTCTCAACCGTCACAATTCCCCTTCTGTTCAAAAACAATTGTTGGTAATGCGGTTACCCCGGTAACAATCATTCCCATGGTATTTTATCACGTTCGTCTATTTAATCCATTACACCATGATTTTCACTCACTGGAACTGTCTTAGTGTTTACAGTTAATTACATTTCCATACATGAACGGAATGTACGATCATTAGTTTCGCGCCCCAGTGGAAAGATGGTTAAAACACGATAAGTTTGTCGTATTTTATCGTTTAAGAATACGTTATAGACCGAACTGATGGTCTTCTCAAGGATATCCCAGTAAATTTCGTTTCTTCGCAGAGTTTCACTCACTAATAGAGCTAAGCTTCTGTGACACTTTGGACTATTCTGAAGTGTTATTTTTGCACCATCCTAAACCTCATTTAGTTGCTCTCAGTTGATACTAATAACTTTTTTCACACACGGATTTTCTTGGAAACCAAATGCGCTGGTGCTACTTTTGACTGTTCTTCACGTCTGTTTTTATGTTTTTGAGTGATATTTTCACACATAACAACTCCACTAGTTTTGTGCGGTCATCTTATGCTTTCCTTGCTACATCTGAAGAAGTGTATATCATTGATATCGCGCGTGTTGGTTACACGGAAACTGTTCTGAATCCAGTTTGTCACTGTTATACTGAAACATACTTTTCTGTTCTTTTTTGCACGACAGTGTTTAAGAGCATCCTGCTACATTTTTCAGTCACATTTGTTTGCTTGTTTGTGTTTATTTTGTTTAATTCTGCTGAGAACTTCTCACTATCAGTGGATGAAGCAATAGTAGTTATTTTTCCTCCCATAGTGCTTCCTTAAATACTGACGTAGAACTTCTAATGATTACGGTCTTGGGCTTCGACTGGCCGAATCGTCATGTAATGAATCCTATAGACAACTAACCCGAACCCGACTGCCTTAAACCTACTGATGTAGCTCACTACTGAGCCAGTCAACTGGTAGAATTTAACAATCTTCTGTTAGTTACTGTATGACTCTCCTTACAGCTGAACAGTGTCCGCGTAACATTAGTACCTAAGATCTTAACTCGATGACGTTATCTGACTTCCGTCCGATTTTTATTTGTTTTATAGCCCCAAGATGCTTTCCCAGTGCCTTGTTAAATCATCGGGCCCCTTTATTTCCCACCGGCCGACAACATTTTGGGTTCCCACAAAGAGATTGGGCATTTAGGATGGAAACTACTGTACACAGCTTACTTCGACATTCGCACACAACAGTGCCATTTTTCGCTTGAGAACATTTGACCACATATCCCATAATTTTCCACTAATAGCCTCTGCTTTCCACGGTTCACCCATAATTTAAAGCAACTACCTACGCTCAGTTTTCAAATTTGATAGATCTCATTTCCGAAACTGAGTTTCTCCCTTAAAAAACTGTTCGCCAATGGTAGCCTCTTTCTTCTCTATCGTGTACAATGGCTTTGGATGAAGCTGATCCACCCGCTTTTGATTTTAACTTTCTCGAGAGAACATCCGACAGATATCTTATCATCGGCTCTCTTGAGAAACATTAGCAATTAGACTGGAATAGCTGCAGCATAGTTTACTCGGAATCGGTTCGACAATGAACCACATCCACATAAACAGATAGAAAAGATGCATCACCATTCTTGTTGACTGACCACCGTTGTATCTGTTTCCCCTACGACAACATTTAGGGTTCTAGGTATTCTGGTCAACTTACGAACTACCGCAGCTTCTGATCTCTGAGACATCACATGAGGTTACAGTGGCACCGGCAAAATCTCAGCAGAGAATTCTTCATATGAACTCATCTACCGCCGAGATTAACCCGCCAACTCTGTTTTACTGGTTAAAATAAAAAGACGCTCAATTCCTTGGATCGAGTATTGAGAACAAACCTTAAATAACTACGGCCGCCAAAAGTCACGTCTAACGCCTTTCTTGCTATGAAATCAATTTCGGTAATCTCGGAATACCCCATCTTCAATCTTGCCGGTCTCCGAATAAGGTATACTTTACCAGAAAACATTTGCTATCAAGAAATGAAAGTCTGTAAACGGCTGTACGTGATCCTTCACTTCAGCCGTTCTATCGTCTTGTACTAATGTCAATAACCGGGACGATTATTACTACCAAAGGAGAATCGAACAAAGCATAGCTTTATGTTCTTCACTATACACACTAGGTACTCGCTCACAACATTTTACAATAACGGCCACACCGCACAACTGGACACGGGACTACTTCGGGATCTTTTCCCACTTATATATCAGAGCGCTGCGACTTAAAACTAGTGTATTACCTCCAGAACTTCTTAGCTTGTTTGGCCGCCAAAAGGGGAATGAAATTGCTCGTGACAGTTTATTTCATCTACTTCGAGCATACCATGCTGCTAATTATGGCAGGTGTAGTCAACACAACATTGTAACTACATTTGCAATCTTTAAATTGGGAAACAAGAAACTCCCAACGATCTCAATACACCATATCCTTACGGCTAACTCACTTAAACATGACATCCTAATAATCAAAGGCGGTAAATCTTCGTTTCGATGTTGTTATTTCTCACTCTTGAAGAATTGAAGCCACAGTCAAATCGGAGGAAGGCAAGTACGATTCTCTAGAAGTGGTTCAGAGCATATCTGTTCCTCTCCGTTCTTGGTACTGTCCTGTTCAGTAAAATCGCGCTGTCCCATCGTATTTTACAACAGAGATTTCATATATCCATAATCACACTAACTCTTCCAGGAGACAAGCTACGGACACTTTATTGTATTATATTATATTATATTTCAAGTGATCGTGTAGGTCCTAAATTTGGGAGACGGACTTTTCGGCAAAAATAAATTGTTAATGCTACTCCAGAAAACCACGACTTGCGTCTTTTGACTGCACGGCTACATATCACTTAGTATTATGTTTGTCTCACTTAAGGGCACAGCACACTAGTTTTTGTGAGTAAGTTTCAAGGGTACATTTATCTTCGTCCTAATAAGACCTAATGAGGCGTATTAGTAACAAGGGTTCTCGTTCAGAAGCAGAATTAGTGTACAATATTTTGACAGGTTTTATCCTTTGATTAGCAGTCCATTCACATTTTCAAGTCTTTGATACGACAGGATTAGCCACTATCGGTACAATTTCATCATGCTAATTTTAATACGAAATTTTTATTTCGAACTTACTCATCTTCATCCAGTTAGAATTCATTAAGGTTAACACAACTGCAAATTACCTGGAAATGTACTCCTAGTATTTGCGTGGTACGAGAAAAGTCCGTGGTGTTCTTGTGTTAGGTGTAGTTGAGAGCAGTGGAGTCCGCTCAGGAATATTTATGTTGGGATTAGCAATATTATCACATCGTTCATCTTGATTGGTGGAATTCGCGTAGACCTTCTGGGACAAGTAACTGCTATCGGTAGTTGAGCTGTCGGTTTTTGATGGTGTGTGAAAGACCTTACAGCATGTCTGTTAGAAATGAATATGTTTTGTCTACCGTATGTCCCTTTTAGACAGGTTCAGAGGGCAAATATGAATAACACAAATGTAAGAGGTTTGTGCCAATATTTAACAACTTTCGAATGGTGTAAGTTAACCAGTGACCCGCATAAAGCCGGCGACCGTTCTGTGGGTTGTTAGAATGTGTCTGCATAGGTTTACCACGTACGACAAAAATCTTCAGACCGATTGGCTTCATCAAGTGAGCGAAACTCTGTTGGGTTATCGAATCACCCCGAGCAGTAGTGATCGTGCTATAACACGTCTAATGTTAGATACTGTTCTCTGAATCGTTTAAATGGACGTGATGGTTACCAACCCGCCTAAAGCATGTGTCGACAATTATTTCATTTTCTCCGCCAGCGAATTTCAGGGATCATTCTGATTATCGCTCGTGTTAAATCGTTCACGAGTAACGCGACTGTAGAGTAGCCGCACGCATTTAAGATTTTTTGGTCTCAACGACTACTAACAGTTGCTTCGATCTGGTTTGATCACCATAGCACCATATACGACGGAGAATCTTATCCATGTCACGTGAAAAAGCGGCAGAGTGTGGTCCAGTCACATCCACAAAACCATGAGGTCATTTTCACCTATATACACCTAAAAACACCTATGTATAACTTCCGGCAAGCAAAGTATCCGTTACCCGTGGTCTAGTGGATGCGTCTGGACTACAATCTACCGCCTATTCACTGGTCTTGGGTATAACTCCCCTGTATGCGTCGTGCTGATGAGAATGAACATGGACGAAATAGCTGGAGACCACAGGGACCAGTTGTTTTCATTATTCTCTCAACTCCTTCGGTGGCTGTGCTGGATGCTTTCTCGTTTGCGGGCCAGCAACAAAATGGCTGATCAAGTTCAGCCTATTCGCAAAAGGAAATGTAACAGCAAAGAAAAGTAACCCTACGTGTGTAATGGTTAAATCTTTTATTTATGCTTCAGAGTAGACGTTAGTTCAAACGACCCAATTATCCGTTAAGTCCATTGGGTCTGAGGATGGACCGAAGAGCTATGGCTGCTTTTGCAGTTCTTTTTCCTATCTTCATTCCGTAGTTGAACCAGCATTCTCATGGCAGGGTTGGTCAGTCCGTTGAGCCAGGCTGTTTATGTGCTGCTGTTTTTGTCTGGTCACATGTTACTTCTGGAATAGGGATCTGTGTCAAGTGGGCCACTTGTTATACGAGTCGAGAAAGTGTCCTGCGCATATGAGTTTGTTTTGAACTCTGTCCCCTAGTAAACCAACAATGACTTATGAGTTGCACTTCAACTGCAACCAATTATTTATCCTGTACTCACGAGTCGCGCGTAATCATGGATACAATATGGTAAAAGCATCCCATGATTACTAGCTCATAAAGATCTATATGCTAAGATTGGAATAACACATTCATAACGTTTATACACTCCCAAGCATAATACTTCACCCCCACTCTTATCTTAAAACTGAAGAGATCTTTAGTGAACTTTTGACTGTAATGCCGTTGTTATTTTTCTAGCGCTGAGCAGAAGTATACGTCAGAAACGTACGTAAACTCGAAAGTCGGGTGAGAATATGGACGTTACGGCAATTTAAATGATAGGTCGGACAAGTGAAACAAATCGAACGAAAACATCAGATGCTCACTCATATTTAATTATGTTGTAATACTGCTTAGGTCAGAATGTATTTAGCTTCGGGTTAAGAAGCCTGTGCCAAAGGTTCTGTATGAAACTAGGCGTACGCGACAATTATGTGATGACTGCTCGATGTTTTTTGTTTTGGGAAATCCAGTAGTGTATATAATTGTGTGAACAAGCATGTTGTTTTATCTCGGTGATTTGTGCATATCAGTGAACTATGCTTTAGCGCTAGAATGTAATTGGTTTGATTTTATCATCTTAGGCATCTACACTCAGGCAGCAGATTATTCTGCCTTATAGGCCAGAAGGCATGGGGACTGTTAATTGGTGCCTTAGAATTGCTATCTTCGATTCATCCTAATTTGGTTGAACCACCCCGTTCATCTGCTTCTCTTGACACTTTTGGATGGGGGCAAAGTCAATGAGTCAAAATGTAATTAATAGTACATTCATACGACCATCACCAGATAAAAATTCTGATGCGAATTTGGCCGCGA
Organism: Paragonimus heterotremus; assembly: GCA_013368495.1. Lineage (NCBI taxonomy): Eukaryota > Metazoa > Platyhelminthes > Trematoda > Plagiorchiida > Troglotrematidae > Paragonimus > Paragonimus heterotremus. Next base: position 158,052 of record LUCH01000948.1, on the reverse strand, counting down.
AACAAAGATAAAGCACGCCTGAACCATGTTAACGGTTGTTCTTTTGTAGTGGTAGTCACTGTGCAGCCGGTCGATTGATTAGACATTCAAACAGGCACTGTAAAATGGCAAGCTGTTATTAACTTGTTTGGTGAGAATATTTTACTATCCGGTTATAAGCGCTAGTTGCACAAATTTTAGCGAACTCTAAATCAGTGTCATCAACAAATACTAATCTTACATTACGGGTCCCGATAAATCTTCCCCATAGGAAAGGGCAATGTAAAACAGGTCGAATTTTTGGGAGAATATCAGAATGGTGAACAGATTGCATCCAGGCATTTTTATAATGGAAGTTATGGGACCAGAAAAGCTGGTTGTTTGGGAAATCTGTTCTTTAGGGTTAATGGATTCATTAAAAACACATTTCAGGACTCGGTGCTTTTCCCTTCAAGGTGATTTTCTTACCTTTGCGATTGGTTTGGTGTCTAGCTACCATACAAGTGCAAAAATGTTGGACCAACATTGATAGGTTTGCACTAATATGTTATGCTATACATCAATACTCGCTCCATCAGGGAAATTTGCTTTCAGGCAACCATTAAATAACACCCATTTCTGCTGCTTTTTAACTCACTTAAGTCTTATTTAATCCATGTTCAATTGAAGAAAAAAGATCACCCAAGTTTAATTTAGCTACCTGGGCAATGAGCTGTTGTATAATCCTACTACGTTTATTTTTTTCTGTACCTGTCATTTCTATGGAAATTGAGGTGTGCCTTAAATTTTACCCAGTGATCCCATAGACACTATCTGAATGGGTTTCTCATTTTTCATGCTCAAATTTGAAATCCATTGTTCAATATGTTTTCACGTTGAACTTGCGTTCTCATACATATGTCAGTCTTGATTAGTAGACGATTTCGATGGGGATAAATCGAACTGTCCGAATTGTCAGAGATGACGGATACGGGTGTTGGAGGGATATCAAAGAGTTTTATCACGTGATTTGAAAATTAATGAATGATATACCGTCACTGCAAAAATTTTGTTATGCCAAAACGTAGTCGTTAAAAAACACGCTAACACAAATCACATCTTATTACCGTCGGAAATCCAATAAGACCGTTGTCAATTGCGTGATACAATACTGAAAATGAACACGACAGGAATTCAACGGTGTACTAGATAATAGCATTTGTTACAAAATTGTTGCGTTATGCAAAAATGCTGTTAAGTTTCCCATGAAACACATTCCTGAATTTCGTTAGCGCAAGTATGTAATAGTATATTAGATTCAAATGAACCCAAGTTCTCAAGATAGTACAAGCTACAGCAAGTATCATTTACTACCATACTTCGCTAATTGTGCTCCAATACACTTCTTACTTTTTTTTAGTATGTGTAAGGTCCAACTCGGTCTTTAAGCTTACATTGTTTTACACCTGATACCGAATCAGTGCAGTTTTAAGCAAAACAACCTTTTCCCGTCACAAATTTGCACAGAGGAGCTAGAAACAGTTTTTTGCACAGTGTATTTCTCGGGTACATTTCGCTGCATCTCATCAGGTATATACTGCAGTCTGTTGGTTTATATAACAAAGTTCAGTGAGCATTATGAAGCTAAACAACAAAGTCAACAAACACACGCACATTCACACATCCATACACATCAATTACCAAGACAATCTCCTATTGACGAACAAGTCTTTGTGTACGCAGAGGGGTGGCTTCCATTTACTAATTGCTGCCAACTGCACGAACCGAAGAAGCCTTCGATTTTTCTTGCGTAACGTATCTGAAACGCCTTTTCTAGGTTCAACTGAACTCGACAAGGCAACAGGTGTCGGACGATCGACGACGCTGGGTCCTTGTGACTTGTTCCATTCTGACTTGAGCCCGGTATTGTGGTATCCATTACCGTTGACCGGATTACGTAACTGCCGCTCGGTTCTGCCTATGTAAGTGGCCCGACACACACGAGGATTCATAAATGATGTGAGATTTGGCGTTGAGTGATAGCGGTTTTTTCAGAGGTGCTGTTGGGATTCGGGTGGTGGTGAACAGCATGACCAGTTGGACTGCATAGAAGGTGAGTCCCACGGCCGCCGTAGGACTGGTTTTCAAAAGAGTGGCAATGTCATAACCCTTGTATGGCAAACGGAGATTGACATTCAGTTTGGGAGCTGTTAAACACTTTGCAGCGGCCGGTTTTTGTTTGCTAAATTTCTCAACAAATGTCGACGGACAACCATTTTCTTTGAGTGTGGTTCTCAATAGTGACAGCCCTTTGGCCAATGTTTCTCTTGAACAGGTTCTTCTTGTGCGATAGAACAATGTTCTCACCAGACCCCGTTTGTACTGGATCGGAACAAAACTTTGAAAGTTCAGGTATTGTCCAATCCAAACGTGTTTCCGGTAGACGGACCGCAGTAAACAACCGTTGTTCTGGCGCTTCATGAAAATATCCAAAAATGCCAGGGTTTCATCCTGCTCGTGCTCATTGGTGAAGCTTATTTTGGAACGCAGTTTATTCATTTGTAGTTGTATTTAAAAAGAACAATCTCGAACATACATTCAAAGTCGTCAGATAAGATATATTGGATGAGAAATGTTTAACTTGCTAACCCCGTATCGTTGATGAAGAATAGTTTAAGATGATCGGGGTGTGTAGAATTGAAACGAGGATTTAAAAATGTCGTGGATGTGACTTTCGCTGTGTGCATAATTTTGGTTGGTCTTAACCTTCAGCTGTGCGTGACCAAAGGTATTGGCAGTTTGTCTATGGAGGTTGACTAAACTCTTAAACACATCAACCGTGCGGCACGTCCAAACCGTGTCAGTTATATATTTAACCCAAATATGTTACGATAAATACACTATTATCTTTAAGAAAATATACTCTCAAAATTCTCATATTTTAAATGGTAAAACCCTTTTCGCTATTCCGATGTAATCAAAAATGACTCTTCAAAAGTGCACTGAATTTTTCCATTTTATTTTGTAGCCTACTCGTTGCATACCAGCTAACATATATCAAATTGGAATAAATGAGCCTGTATAAACATCACCACACTTATATTAGCTTCAGTGGCATGTTGATTTTATATGGATTATTCAAAATGATGTTCAGTTACGCTACTGTCAAAAGTAAAATTGTAAACTAGCATTGGATGCTAAACCATTGTGTCTTCTGTAGTCTTTTGTACACGATGTTCCGCATTAACAATCACAAGGAGTGATTAGGCAGTGCCCTGATAATTTATGTCCCCATGTATGTCCTAATTACAATGGTTAAACTGCTACTTACGACCTTTGACTACTGAAAGCAAGTTGACGTTTTCTGTAGAAAGTAGGACAATTCCTGATGTGCTGTCTAACTACATTGTGTGAACCTGTTGACTGATGCGTACAAAGCAGTCTAATAACCAGTTTTGGACAAAAATATTCAAGACGCGTAAAGTCAGAAAAGCTGTTAGTCATACAGACTTTTGACATAATGTTAAAGAAATTATATCAGCCAAGCTTCACCTATCTAACTGAATAAACATCGGCTTATTCAGATCTAATTCCTTGTGTTTTACCAACGTGCTCATTTTCCCCCAGATGAAATCGAATAGTATGAACCAATGTAAATTATTGATTGGCAAAAAACCGAGATAAATGTGGATCTAGCTGGCCTTCTTGCTGAAGAGAACGTAACACATCCTATCCTCAATTTTGCACTTGATGTCGAAAAGGTGGATGAATGCCTTTTTTGGATATGGCCTTGGATCGTAGTACAGATAGCTCGGTTCAGGGAGGCATTCGCAGAAAGAGGACTCGAAACAGTGAGTATACTCACTTTTCCAGTTACATACTTTTCAGACAGAAAAAACTTCGTTGGCATTTTGTCACACACAGCTATGAAAATATATATTCTTGAAACCATTGAAGTAGAACTGATATTTTTACGGTGGACATTCGCAGAGAACGCCTCTCTCCTAAAATTTCGCTGATAAACATATGGAACTGACAACATCGGAAGTTAAATTCCAACCTACGAAAATGAAGTTGGTTTATATGAAGTGAAAAGATAAAGACGATACGCCGGCTGAGCTGATGACTCTTAGAACAGATAATGCCGTTGAAAATACCTACAGTGAGACACAACTTCGAATCTCGTTCAGACCCAATCCAGTAGTTTACGTATAACTCAAAGATACCTTGTTTAAACATGCGTTCTCATTTTTTGTACATATTATCACGTGCTACTTAGAGCAGGTCACATCGGTCGCACAACTAGGCACCCATCTCAGAGTATACGCCAGCATCACTTCACACGCCTGCTAAGGCTGGCGTGAAGTTAATTCCGAATGCAATTCTGACACATCTCAATGATTCAGTGCATCAAATCTTACCGAAGGTAGCTTTCCAGCCCATTTGCCCAGTCGTCATTTCAAAGGCGTCAGATTTCGTATTCTGGCCACCGCGGAAGCGATTGGAATTCGGTTGCACAATCCATAGCTGTGCTCTCGGAAGTGACTTATGTAGGCTCTGAGGTTACCATGGTCCCCGGTTTTTTACTTGACACCTCCGGAGGTTAATTTAGTGACCTAGTTGTCCTCCAGTTCACTACGTGACAAGTTGCTCTTGATTTTGCTGGTTTGACGACCGCGATTACATGAAGTGGTATGTAATTGACCTGATGATGAATAACCTGAAACAGACTGTTTAGAAAACGATCTTCACTTCCGATATATTTGGTCTGTGGTTGAACAATTTAGACATTGCTACTTAGTCCGGTCATCACACCAGCAAGTTCTCCGATACGGTTCGAATTTCTCGTGAATTTATCTGGTGACTTTCTTGAGGAGATGTACGAGCAACTCTATGATGGCTGTAAACGACATTGGTAGGATTAGAGGTATTGCACTTCAGGCCATAAAGTGCAGCACAATAATATATGTAATATGTTCAACAAATACGGAGTTCTTGTCACAATGCTAATCACTTATATGCTGACGAATCTGAAGTTGATAACACACAACGTATCATTCACTCTTGCTATTTATTAGCAACAGCCTGTAGATCAGCGAGCACATAAACATTACACGGGTGTGTTTCTAAACTAATTTTTCGAGACCCGGCAAACAGAAGTTATCTTTCATTTAGAACTACTATAGAAAAAGACTATAGACTTTCGTTGTCTAGCATATTGAATATACTGAACTTGTGTACATCACTATACACAAGCATTACACTTCAAATTTTAACATAATAATGTTTACTGAATTAAGCTTTCAGAACATGTGAGCGTGAAATGAAATAAAGTAACGATTCGATATATGCAAGCTGCAAACATGGCTGGTGCCTTAGTATGGGTTGGTTTCAAAATGTGCCCCATGGCGTACAAATAAATTATTGGACTTAGTACATATCGCAACTTTCATGTATGTGGTTATAATTTTTCAGTTCACACGATATTTTTCTTTCAAAATAAGCCCGATATGATCTAACTGAACGAGGTTTTCAAACATAAATCCTTTTGTATTATCGTATTTCTTTTTTGAGTATTACCTGTTTTGTGTATCTCAATTGATCAGATACAGTTATCAGATTTTTGTTTTGTGGTCCTTCGTCAGCTGCGCAAATGCTAATGAACACTGCTTTCTAGACATCTTATGCTTGGTCCCTTAAGCCAAATCTATATGCGTTGTTTCAAACAAACCGAAACTGAAAATGCAACTGGGAGGGGGTGAAGGGGCATGTCATTCACAAAATGCAAATGAGGCACTTTTTGTTAGAGTCGAATAATTAATTTTCCGCTACTTCTTATCCATCCCTCAAATAAGTGCTGAAATTTCATAAGAGTAATAACAAGGAAGTAAGTCACCAACCGAAATTTGGTGAATTCTTTTGTCCATCACTATGTCGGTTGAAAGTTAATACCTAAGTAAACAATATATGGATGTTTCAGGATGAGAGATTAGTTTTTTCCCGAAGTTGAACTGATTTTGGATTAACCAGATTGTTACACATTTTCCTTTTAAATCAGTTTCATTTATGAGTAGCGAAAAGTGTTAAATTGCTAACAAATACCAAGTACATTTTATTTTTGAAATTTTATTTGCCTGCCCAGTTAATTATGTGAACGAGGCTAAAAACTGTACTTCGTCAGCCACAAAAATAGCGGTTTTCTTGGTCAACAGAACCATGAATGATCTATGGGTTTATGGTTAGAGACAAAGATGAATTTCATTTGTTGTTTCATTTTGTTGATGTTACCCTCGGAGAAAGTAAACATCCACGTGTGGCTTGTTTCAGCGTAAGGGTCTTTCGAGTTCTATGACAAATTTGGAAAGAAAATAGTAATTCATGAGAAACAAGACCTAACTAAAAGTTTTGCTGAAAGACCACATCTTATTTACTACGCTTTGTACGTCACTTTTCTTCATTTGTTATATGTTAGCAGTCATTTTGATTGACTTCACATGGCCTCAAATATGACTGATGTTACGGAACATTGATGTCCAATAATTTGGTGAATGAACTTTTAAAATGGTCTTACCTCTGCAGCTGCTCCGCTTGGTGCCAACTGTGTTTCCCATTAAAAGTGATATAAATTAGTTACTTACCCGACTGTTCGTGTTTACATGTTTAAGGGGCTAGATTTAGTGTGTAGAAATTAGGTTTGTTCGCTTGCTTGCTTAATATTTATCCAACTGATTTTTAGTACCTTCTCTTTCCTATTTAATACGTTTGATTCAGTCCGAAGTCCGCCATTATACCTCGTTTATTTGCGTTCTTCCTGCTTAGTTGTGCTGTTCACCACGTACATTTTTGTTTGTCCGCACATTAACATTAATTCTCAGTGTAAGACAACAGATATATTTAAGGTATGGAGGATAGTTTGAAACAGGGTCATATATTTAACCTAGCACACTGAAATTGTGCACAAACTACAGAAAAAGTTATAACTTTGACAATCTTTAGATCACAATTTGCGTCATCAGTCACACAGGCATATTCCATACAAAGCTAGAAATGCGTGGCTATTGTCATGGAGACCGTTTACATTCCACTACCTTTTGTTTGCCTGACTAACTAGTTAAAACGTTATTCAGATCACTACTAATACCAAGAAACGACCGTCATCCTCACTTTAACTTGTCAATACTTCTATGGGTAGCCTTATTGGAAGAATATACTCAAACCATTTTGACTTTTCCTTACTCGCTTTCCATGCGCATATCATCAAATACGAGTCCCCAAACGAACAGGTCACAAGGGTACACAAGAGGTGTTGAATGGATGATACCCGAAAATCATCACACGGTTATTTTACCATTTGTTGCGATAGTTTGATTGAAAAGTTTGTTGTAGTCACATAAAAAACACAGAATTCATACCAGTCTGTAAGGAAGAACAAATGTTGTCTAAAGTTGTGTCACTCTTAATGCCTCATTGAGACTGTAGTGTAGTGGAAATTAAAGCATAAAAAGGTTAGTACTTCTGAACCATAAACGGAACGCATATGGGAATAAATGTTGTGCGTTGTGCTGATGTTCATTATTAAGTAATTCCTTGGTAAAGCCACAACGAGTTAAAAACCAAACAGAGTTATCGGTTTCGCAACGTTTCGACCCTCTCGGAGAGCCTTTATCAA
>LUCH01000948.1:98878-148095 GCA_013368495.1 Paragonimus heterotremus | reverse complement strand
TTGATAAAGGCTCTCCGAGAGGGTCGAAACGTTGCGAAACCGATAACTCTGTTTGGTTTTTAACTCGTTGTGGCTTTACCAAGGAATTACTTAATCATAATGGGGTTAGTTAGACTGACGACGCGCATCAGCGACTGAATTTGCCGAAACAGTGCAATGACCACGAAATGATGAATAGTGTTTTAAGGAGTGAAGCTGAAATGACATTACCGAACAAAACGTAAGAACGGTTTGTCAGTAGTCAGGGTTGTAAGAAAGACGTTCACCATCACGTAAACCTTTGTGTATTCATTGGAAGTTCTTTCATACTGTTTAATTTATATAAACAAAACATATGCCCTTGAGTACAATTCAGTTGATGCGCATGATGTTGCGCAAAAAGGAAATAAATGATGCAATATCTACTTCCAGAATTTTCTCACCGAAAATTGTAGCCCTACCTTGTGGTGACTTTAAAAAAACTGACGCACCTTCGCGAACGTCAGAAATGCAAAACAACTTGCCTACCTGATCGTGAAGTTGAGTGCACCGGGTTAAAGTCTATACTAAACGGTTCGTGTCTATGATCCTTAATAACACTTTTGGGACTGACTACTGAAGCTTTCAGAAAATTGTACGAGTTAACTTCAGTTGGGAAAGTGACACTTGCCATTTTCACCCCATTGATGCTATGAAAGTACTGTAAGTGGTCCAACCTATGTAGCTCCAGTGGTATTTTTATCGAGTGACCCTAAATAAACACGCAAGCATGTGGACCATTCGGTGTTTCTATTGCAGAAACTACCTAAAGACGTAATGAAAATGCTGAAGATAGTTCAATGGGATTACTGGATGGAATGTGTGTTGGAAATACTAATCGTCCAACTACACAGTTGACCAGTGGATGGGGTTAACGAATGCGGTAAAAACAAGTAGCCTCAAATATGATACAAATAAGCAGTTTGATTAGCGGAAGGCACACCGTTCATATGCGCTGGGAGTCATGATCAGAAACTGTTGCTTTTAAATACCGACGAAAATATTCACTTAAAGTGATAGATATGATTGCTAAGTTAGCGGGGAATGAGTTTGAACCACGTATGGTGAACGCAGCAGATGCGCTAACATTTCCTCCCCCCCATTTGACTGTTATGTTTTGAATGCTCTCTCTAGTGTTTTTCTCGATGACCGTGGGGCTTATTACTTTGGCGCGGAATACATGTTACATTTAGTTGCTAAGCTTGGCGTTCAGAAGCGGATGTGAGAAGTAAAACGAGTTCCAGAAGTGAAGACGTGATTTGCATAATTTCATCGGTACGAACGGGTGATGACTGCGCGTGAGTGTAGTGGGGAAACCTAAAGGAAAGGAAGCAATGATACAAACACAGCCTTTTATCAGATTTTCTGGGCCTGTCAGACAGTTCTAACTGCAGAAGTTTACAGGGTGGCGAAAGTGTCTGTGATAACTTTGCAGTATGTAGAATTAGACAACTGATGTTGGTAGATTGAGTTGTACAGTTGATGTGATGGTTTTCTCTACAAGCCGTTCATTCGACCAGAATTTGAGTGCGTAACCGTTAATATCGTAGTCATTTGTTGATGAAAACCTCTTTTATATAGCGACGAAAGTTTTTAATCGACAGATGGAAAGGAGGCAGTTCGGGGTCAAACGTAATGCAATCACTTACCTTACTTATTCTTGGTAGTCAATTCTGCCAACAGCCTTACAGTCAGCATACAAATTCATAAAGAACCGTCCAACTGAGGTTAGTCTGAGCCATTAACTGTAACATAACATTCCAACGTGCACTTTCCCGTACGTTTCAAACACACTAATTCTGGTGATTTACTACACCCTTTGTTTGTGGCAAGATTCCGACAGGAATGGAAAAGTGGTATATTTCTTGGTCACAACAGCGTACCATACAAAAGGTATTAAGGCTCAACACAATCGCAGTTATTCAATAAAAATTTACGTATTTTCTGACTGTGGTGGTAAAGTTCGCAGCATACAAATGTGTGGATTGCATTTCGTCAGTACTTCAAATATGTACATTATTCTCAATAAATTGCGCCAAGTTTAATATCGTGCTATCAGCCAAATTATAAAAACAGAAAGTACCAGTACAATAGTCTCCAAGAAACGATGACAATTTGTTCAGTCAGTTTAGTTTAGTTATCCGGCGTGTCGAAATAAAAGAAAAACTCAGTAAAATTTTTATTCCGGCTTATTGGACGATAATTGCAAAACATCCAGTTCGCATCCATTTAAATTTTAACTGGTTTAATGGCAACATATGCACTCCGTTTTTGTGTTGCCCTCAAGAAAGGTAACTACCCATGGGGCTCAACGTACTGTCTTTTTTCTCTGAGCTATAAGGATAATTTCTGTCTAGTAAATGACAAATATCCTAATGCACACGTCATGTTACACGGTACTCTTGACTACTGGCAGGTTAGCAGACTGGCAGTCAGTCAGTACAACGTTTTGGTGACCGATTTTGTTTTCGCATGGTTGGTTCACATTATATTTTAAGCGGAGTGCTCCAGCTCGCCTTGGGTCACATAAATATCACCTGCCGATTACTGTTCTCAAGTGTTTGTTCACACTCGAAGTAAGGCAACCATTAAGACTAAAGCGGGTGACCCTGGACCCCAACACTGTGTTACTGTCTGACTATCGGTTAATCTAGAATGGTTTTTACTGAATTGCCTTACATGATCATGACTGACTTTGTCATGTACGTAAGACGAAAAGAAAATGGAGGGTATCTGAACATAGACTTTCCTCATGGCACACCATGTTGTTAACAGACAAACGATTATTTCGAGATATCAGCACTTCTTTCTTATTGCCGGTCATACGTATTAGATCAGTCAATATATATAATTTTCATTCAATTAAGTGAACAACAGTTGAGCGAAGTTCACATAATTTTCACCCAACGAAAATCACTTTCCAGGTGGAGCAGATGCTTTTCTTCGGTTTGAGTAGGGTGGTGGGGTTACATCTTCCAGAACCCGACCCACATGAATGCGACACATTTACGAGTAACTACCTACCAAAAAGAGTTGACTTTACTAGGAAGTAAAATATTGTGTGGACCTCGTTCGTGTATTCTAGTGAATGTTGTTCTACCACAATACAATAAGTAAAGAACTTAACCAAAAGGGAATTGTACTGATGCTTATAAGCGATTCAGATTAAGACATGAAAAAACGAAAGCCGGCGTTGTACCCTCAAGTAGTTGCTGGAGTACAGCAACATGACTTCGTGCATGCTCGAATATTATTAGGCTGCCTAGGCCAAGAGAAGAGTCGAGTGACGATTATTTGGCAAAGTCGAATTAGTCACTTTGTCCAGTTTTAGTTTGAATTCTTACATCAGGTTAGTATTAGATCTGAGTTTCACAGAGCAGTTTACAGAATTATCACGGTGGATTGTAAGAACCTTTGCGATCACCCGGCAGTCAGCGCACAATCCATCAGGAATTAACCCCACAATGCTGTTGTGCACACTCTTCTAGGATACTAGGTTTACTTAAAGAAGGCACTGTATTAATAAAGACACGGTTACATGGCGATAACAACGGGTGTTCGTGAATCTTTTGTTTGGAACCAGCGTATCAATGCTACATGATCTGCACAGCTTCTGTAAGCATCAAGCATTTCGTGTTTTGATCATGGGATTACGCGATGAGCGGTATGATCTGGTCAACCAAACCAGGTGTAGTCTTGGGGCGTTTTGCAATTGAAAATGTCCGGTTTTACCTCGGGTAAATGTCGAAGGTGTTTGGTACACCACCAAGACCAGTAATCATTTAAGGCTGCCTTCTCATCTTTCCTAAATTCCGATCTATTCTATCACTGTGTACGTAACCGGAAATGAAAATAAACCGGAAAAATACGTGAGCCATAACGTCTCAACGAACCGTGATTAGGGACAGAAAACGCTAATACAAAAATAAACAATGTGCGCATTCCGTAATATTTGTTCATTTGCTGCGTTGAGCAGTTGACTCGAGGATGCGTTTAAAATTATCCTGTAGGAGGAACGAAATAGGTCTTACACAAGGATAACAAATTCATAGAATTATATCAGTAGCTTAAACAACGACATGTGTGTATTCCACTGAGCTGTAAATAAATACCACAAAGTTGATCAGTAGCTGAAGATAATAATCACTTAATGTTGTTAAATTTGTCGGACTAGATGTTCCACAGCTGCTACGGATTCGTAAACTACTAATGAAATAGTCTGCAACCTTGATTTTCCCAATTCTTAGACGCATGACCAAATGGTAATTAAAGTGCATATCCGGCATTGCACTGAAACTAAGAAATAATTCGAATTAAACCGAAGTGTATTACACTTGGTTAGTGGGTTATTAATAGCTTTGCGTTTATAAAAGGATTCGGCGGGATTTGAACTAACGACAGAAGTAACATGCTTAAACATGGTAAACGTTCTAACAGTTGAACTGTGAATTATCGCCGCGTGATGGGGACTTTCAGTTTTGGACTCAGTCACCCACCTGTACCTACGCTCATATGAAACCCAACAAATTATCCAAGGGATCGTAGATCAAGTAGGATTTCTGAAACAGCTTGCGTGGGAATCCGCCAGTGTAACTGTTGGGACTTTTAAACTAACAGCTTTGTCAAACCATTTGTTACTTTTGTTTTTGAAGCAAATAAATTTCAGGTTGACAAATGACCGATAAGTTGCAAGTTTTCCGGCAAAAAAGAAGCCGTCAAAGTAGTACCGGTCGAAGTACGTCGCAAGGCTCACGAAGTCGCTTGTTTTATCATTATAAAGTGGTTGTATCTTGTGTACCAACCGATTACTATAAGCATTTTACTTCGTGTAATTGGTGACAAACTGCGACTAAACAGTTAAACCGATGTTCATTTCATAAAGTTCGAATATTTCCTTATCATTTAATTTTCGGGCGCAGGAAGTATTGCTAAAAATAAAAGTATAAAACATAGATAGAAGTTTGCTAACAAGCTACTGTGAAAGCAATCACAAAAGCAGGGCTGCATAATTTAAAATATGATGTTCGATTGGAGATGATCTACGCAATGGCCATCTTAGGGAGCGGAATTCATAAAAAGCTGTACTTCGTTGGAATGCTTGGATCACACGGGAAGTAGACTGAACTGGTGTGACAAACGGTAGCATTATGCTATGTTCGTAGTAGTAGCCAAAAGCGTCAGGTGTCTACACTTAGTGATGTGGATGCATAATTATGGTCATGCAGTCCGCATTAGCAAATTTCGAAGAATAGGCGGGATTCAACCAATCGAACTATTGTAGTGGATCATTAAACCGGGGGTGGGACTCTCGGCGGAATACCTCAACGCGGTGGGGACATAAGTCCAAAAGCTCACACCAAACGGATCGGGGATAGCATGGCCGACCGGATAAGCCATCGCCCAACGGGGTCGGATCAACGGACGAGACATAACAGGCAAAATGGGATGGATGACCAGATGGGGGAGCGCGATTATTCCACCACTCAGAGCAATACCTAAACACGGTCTTAGAATACGTCCAAAGCCCAAATCGGATAGACTGCGGATAACATGAGCGACTGGACTGGCCATCGCCCAACGAGCTCGAAAAATCGGATGAGGAATGGCTGGCGAAAACCCTCCGACAGAAGGCGTCTGCCACAAAAACAAACACGGCCGAAGTGCACACGACCTGTGAGCGGAAACCCGGGGTGTTATGGACCAGAATTCCGCTTCGTAAATAGGAGTGCGTGTGTGGCATGGCAACCAACGAGTTGGACAGTAAATATTTCGCATTGTTAAATGTTTTTCCGCCACATTATGTTGGCGGATTTTAGCAATGACATCATCGAAGCCTTATCACTCGAACTAGGAAATCAAATGGCAGTCAGTAGTGAGATGACGCTACTTTTTATCTAGTGCAGTCATATTTTAGAACCGACCAGACGTTTTTCTCTTCAGTCACTTCACATTAAACGCACAATTCTAACATCTGATCTGCTGTTTTGTTGTGCTGGTAATTTGAGTCAGTCAAAAACAGCCACCGGGGAATGACAAAAGTGCTGTTTTGGATGCACAGTTAATCAGCCCCATATTTACCGAGTTGCATAATAATGATGCAGTCACGATATACGCAAGGCATTGCTTCCATTGGTTGAAAACTATCTTGCTCTTGAAGAAGATGCAGCAGAAAATAACTGGAATGTATGATTATTTGAAGTTAGTTGCCGAGCAGAGGCACCTGTGCACTGGAGAGCAAAAAAATGTGCTTTTGAAGCTATTTCGAAGATTGTCTAAAATTCTTCCTGCATTTTCGCTATATAACCAGGCTGTGTTCATAAACTCCATGTAGGCCACATCTTTACTTTCGCTTCAAAAATGCATTGTGTAATGAGGTCGTACAAATATGGTTACGTCGCTTTTCAAATCGACAACCTACGTATACTTTCTATCGACTTAACTGCACACTTGACTCTATCGCTCCTGGTTACGTTCCACCACAAACTTTCTTATTTACATAGTGAAAACTGAAAGCCAGTCTTTTTGTTGATTGACATAATCTCAGAGACGCTGTAGAACTGATACCGTAAACCTGAACATTTTCGTAAACAATTTATTCTTAACGTGACTGATAATAACACAAATGTAATTAGGCCTAATGCAGTTATATTTTTACGCATAGCTTATGTGCATTTTGCATGGGACTGTATTCCACAAGGGGCGCTCCCTTCAAACGTTCCCTATGATTCCAAATAAGCGCCGTATTAAAACGAAAGTTGAATTTTATTTGATATTTAGCGCTTGATATCCAGACAGTCGATTTTGCATATCTGTGCATGTGTCATATTTCACAGGGTGGATTATTTCAATGAGATATAAAAGTCTGGTGTGTTAAGGAACTACTGAGTGGTATGTTAGTTAGTATTAGGGCAATCTGTCCATGGATAGAAAATTTTGTTTGTAACATAGTCCAAATGTTAACATTTTTCAGCTTGTTCGTACAATCATGTCCGTGTTCATCAGTGCGATCTTGGATTTGGTTCATAAACGTCGTGCTTTTGGCCTTGCTTCTAAAATCAGGACATCGCTATAAGAACTGTGTTTAACAAACAGATTTGAACTAAAACTGTCGCAAAATGGCTGGCTAGATTTCTGTAAAATTAAAAACGCATTAGAAACACAGGAAGAAGATTTATGGAACTGTAGAGGTGTTTAAATCATTAAACCAAAGTTTAATGGAGTATCCAAATACACGTCTTTAAAGAAAACTTTTGGTACTCAGAGATGAAAGCACAAAAAATACAATTTCCGGTTGCATACAGCAAACTTATTACCGTGACATTGCGTGAGTGTGGGAGATGTATGATTAACAGTGTTTGCAGCATTAATGCCAGGGCAACGTTAGATGCTTCTTTACATGTACGTAATATTTCAAAAAAATTAACCCAACTACACTACAAAACAAATCTATTAAGTGCCCATCGCCTGCTGCGGTATTACTTCTTTCACCACCAACACTGTCTAAAACTAATTTCATTTGACGGTTCTACATTGTTTGTTAATAAATGCTTTAGTGTGTCTAAGAGGACGTTAACTGGTCATTCTGCCAAAAAGTCTGAAAGCAGCTAGCACATAGATTTAGGGGGCGTGTTTTAAAAACTACTGCAGTTTGGTGGCTGAAACTGGCCTGGGCGTTAGTTGCACTGCAATGTAATATGCTATTGAGGAGGTTGGTCCAGCTTGGTAAACAATCGTTAACCAAAGTCTGTGGCTGTCGTTCGGCTTCGAACTTGCTGACTTCAGGTTTCAAAATTATCAAGTGAAACTATGTTCCAGTTTTCTATGCAACAAACTCCTGAATCAATTAATGAAGTCCCTCGATATGTTTATGCCGTTTAAATGTATTATTGAGCAGCATACACTCGGTGAATTTCTTTGTCATCGATTTTATCCGAAATGTAAAATACGGTTGAAAACGAAAAGGTAAATGAGCGCCAGAGGCATTGTCAGAGTTGTATTCAAAAAGTTTTCGAAAAGATAGTTAGACTGGCCATATACAGTCTCACTGGGACTTTGTAAACAACTTAGAGGTTGGGGCATTGTAGCTTAGTTACGTATTACGCACACGTACGACGGCAGAATTGAATTCCACAGAATTCAGTACATGAGGCGGATATAACTTTAACTGATCGTTGACATTTTCAGACTGACTTCTAGATCTAATCGTTAAGCCTTGTCACCAAGATCAAGACGGTAAGATTTCAGTCAGCGATTTACTTAATGTCAGTGCGCAAAAGTTATAAACATACCGCTTTGGTAGATCTGCAAGTTTCATTTGTGGCTTTCTTCAGCAAACTTTGAAGGATAGAACTGTTCACTTTGAACACGTTGAAGTTTCTGTGAGTTTTTTCACTTAGGATTCGTTTGTCAACTGAAGCTTCTCAAGCAACTGTTAACGTTAAGCCTGTTCTCTTCTAATTTTTGATACTTGGGAAACGCTAATATATTGTCCTTTTGTTTATACCGTTTTAGAGTGTTACTGATTGTTTGAGTTTCATTACGACGGCGGCATCTTCAGTAGACAGGTGTGTATGTAATCTTTTCAATGAATTCCGCGAAAAAACGAAGAGGTTGTTTCAGCTTGGGCATTCTTTGTGCTGAATTTGAAGCACTGTTTGAGTTAGTCACTCATTCTGGGGCACTGATACTATTTGCAATTACCTGAAGAAGTCCTGACAAACAAAGTTTCAGCAAACAGTTTATGAGCCTCTGTTATACTGTGTTAGGTGTTGTTAAATCTTATAAACTTGTGGTAACCTTCAGGGGGACAAAAACGACTCCGTCAACCTCAAACACACAATCTGGGAAGAAAGGATGTAAATATTGGATCCTTAAGGATTACTTTTTTTTATTAAGGCGCTGACAAACATAGTAACCTTGGGAGAACGTGTAGCGAACAAACTTGTTTTCGGTGATTCATCATCAGGCTAAATACAACACATTTATATGGGCTAATCATGTGAGAAAATATACAGTAATGAATCGAACGGATTGTTATCAGTTTCAGAAGGTTCATGTCGATTGTACAAATTATTGATGGCTGTTACGATAGCGGTGATGATTACGTAATCTGTTCGGTCCGAACGTGGACATCTGGCCATGGAAGATTAAGTGTTTTGACGAAGCGTTTTTGAATACGTAATAGGGGAGAGAGCAAGCGGATGGCTATTGTTTCTGCGATTGACCCGTTTTGATTGTAATCCGTAGGCGCGATTGATAGGACGGGATGATTAATCGGGATCGATTGAGTGGTTGGATTCTATTAGGTGCGCAGCGATAGAAGACGAGCAAGATTTGGCCAAACTCCGAGTTAGCCACACCGGATGATGCTCCCGAATTCGTTCAGATAATCGCCGTGTGGTGCGGCCGACATAAGTCGTTCCACAGGAACAAACGAAATGGTATACACAATAAGAGGCAGCATGAACAGGCAATGTATCTTCCAACTGAGGGCGCAAAATCGATGTGGAATTAAACTGAATACGCAGTTTCGCTGCAACATAGGTCTTGCTTAAAGCTATGCTAATTTTGTTGCTTATATCATCTGAGGCATTATCGCTCTGAAAAGGTAATGAAATATAAACAGACTTTTTCTCTACAGTGTGCCGATTGTTCAACTTTGTGTCATTTGACATATGCCTGTGAACAAATTGTTCGGGATGGGCATTTTCAACTAGTACTTTAAATATGAATTGTCTTTCTTCCTTTAGAGTATCACTAGAGCATATTTTCTTAGCTCTGTCGGTCATACACCGGATAAGATTAATTTTCTGTCTTAATGGTACAAAACTATAAAAGTTCTTATACTGTCAGGTCCACGTTAACTTACGGTGCACTTTCCTTTCTATCGTCCCATATGAGCGACAGGGTAGGAAGAACGAAATACCTTCGGGTGACTCAAGCTCCATGCAGAAATGGATATTCCTATGGGCTGGGTTGAACCGTTCCAGTATTTCTTTGAGGCTTATTGTTTCATCAGTTGAGCAAATAATATCACCTACATATGGTTTGTAAAGAGTGAACGAGTTAATCGAGGTCGCTAGCACATCACTTTCAACCTTTGCCAACCATTGCTGCCCCGTCCTTTCGTCGATATAGTCTCCCGGAAAATTGGAACTGAACATTATAGGTACAACGGTATAACAACCTTTTCAATTCTTCTATTGGTAATCCCACGTTTATGGAGTTGTTCTCAAGATAATCGCCTAGAAACTCAATTGTCTCCTTGAGCGGGATATTAGTGAATAGGGATGCTACATCAAGTGAGAATATTCTTTTTCCTGACACGTTCAGCTTCTTCAAGGTTTCAACGAATTCGAAAGAATTACTCAAACTGTGAAACCGCTATGTGTCTTCTTACAGGCTCTAACATCCCAGCTAGCCATTTCGCAGTTGCATGATATGGGGAATTACTCATGTCTAAGATCGGTCGTAAGGGTATTCCACTTTTGTTAACCTTAGGCAAGCCCTAAAGTCTAGGGACAACAGTGCCCACTGGTCTGACTCTCGAAAACGTACTTGAATCGACAAGTCCCGTATGTTTCAAACATCGCAACGATTTTGTTAAAGCCTTCTCTATAGCTATCGTTTTATTCCTCTCGTTGTCTATACTTAGAAATTTGGTTGTATCTTTCAGCAACGAGTTCATTTTACTCAAGTAGTCAGTCCTATCAGAAATGACAACTCCTTCACCTTTATCAGGCTTGGATATTATGCTTTCTTCGTTTCGCCTTAGAGATGCAAGTGCAGATAAATGCTTCCTTGTTAGTAAATACCTAACCATTGATTTCTGAGTAAAGTATTGATAGCACGATTGGACTAACGTGGACTTGAACATTTCTACGTTCAAATCTGACAATAGCTGAAGATCACTCAATTGGTCATAAAGGTTCTCAAACTGAATCTCTAAATCTAGTTGTTTAAACCCGCGCATAGGATAGCAAAATTTCGGCCCTAATGATGGTACTTCAAGAGAAGGCTTGTCCAGTGTTAAAGATGAAAAGTTATGCACGTACCGTTCGGGGTTTTTCGGAAATCCTGCCTTCGGTTTAACTGGATTGATCTGATTACGCAGTTTCGCTTCTCTCTTATCACGCATTTGGGTCACGATTTGTTAAACATACGTTTCGAATTCGACAACCTCATTGTGCGTTAGGTTGTTCAATATCCTCGCCGCATTGTTCTGTTTCGTTACAAATTAATTGCTCTGTTGGTCCAGGTGTCCTTCTCGTTTAAAGCTTGACGCTGCAACGAAGTGCCCGTGATATTGATGCGATTTTGTCTCAGGATTGACCAATATTGCATAATTATGCCAACCAAATATAAGGATTCACTGAAAGCGACCTGTTCGTAAAAAACTGATTTTACTGAGTTCTTTGGGAACTTTTAATTATTCTTTCTGGGTAGTCATAGCTCACGTTTCTAGGCATGGGAAAACTACCAAATTTTATCAGAACTGTATGCCTAAATGTTTGTGTCACGCACTTGTGAAGTGATGCAATGTCCGTCACCAGAGAGATCGTGCAGAAAATACTACTGAAGACAACAGTCAATCTTGCCGCACAGAATTAGGCCTTGAGTAGTCGGTATGCCATATTTAACCTATTACCTAATGACTTATGAATGATTACCAATACGGAAGTTCCGGTGCTAAAATGTTGTCGTAAGTGACGTCTTGGTGTTTTGTAAGTGTTCCGTAACCAACAGGAGGCGTAAGTATAAACATATATTCATAAAATCTTATATCATATTGAAGTGAAGTGATAGTGATTTCATAAGTGCATTACTGCCGTTTTAGCTTTTAGGTCGAGTGTATTAAAGTACCTTGTAATAAGTCGAATGCTAAGTCAAATGCAGGAAATCATTTTCCTTTCAGCTTGGATGGATGAAATTCATCTACTCCAGTTACGTTCACATTTAGTGTATAAAGATTGGTACAGATAAGTTACATCTAATGATAACGCCATTCCAAAAATGAGGTTAATATTACCGACAATGGAGAATCTGGCTTTAAAATATTTCTTTACCCGATATTCAACTCAGCATACTACATTCTGAATTTAAACTGCGATTAATGGTAGAAACTATGCTGTTAAATTAACCAAGTAACTCCTCTCAGAGGTCGTTTTTCTTAATGGCAGTCTTTGATTTAACAGGAAACGAAATTTCTTATTTCATAAGAGCACAGTAAATAATCAGTAACTCTTTCTTTGTGGGTTATGCGACTAGCTTTGGAGGTTGTTTGTGGACATTTGGATTCTGATTGCCTGATTGGCTCAAATAAAAATCAGACATGCACGCCTATTGGATAAAATAGACCCGGAGCAGAATTTCTTTTCTAGCTGAATGTTAGCCTGGTGTCCAATCCGTTTCGTAATATATTTGGTGAGCACCAATATAAAGAAAGTGCTGCAGTTAATTAAGAACCAAACTCCTGAGTTGTGATATTCCATTATGTGTCTAATTTACGTGCTGGATATACAAAAGTAATCGCCAAACTGTTCTATTTCTATTTATTACCGTCATGAGTGTCTACCGATATTGGTTCAAGATAATACGGCAGTTCGGCGTGTTTCATTATTCCGAAGGCACGCCAATTCTATGTTTGTCTACAATTATTTTCGCATTCCATTTGCAATCGGTCGCTTTGGTTTCAACTGGAACCGTTACTTTCGTTGTTGATGAAAATTCGCCTGTGGGTACGGAAGTCGGAAGAATTATTGTGGACGAGAAGCACCATAATTCAAGCAATACTTCAGTGGTGAACGAATTATCATTTACGTTACAAGACACATCGTATTTCGACTTTGATGAGCTTCGTTCACACTGCCTCGTTGTGCGAGGTCTACTTGATCGAGATGCTGACCGTCAACTATGCGCCGAGAACGGATGGCCTGAAATATGTTCGTGGTCAGGAGTTATTTTTGTTAGCGACGGTAGGCTTTTAGCTCTGCGAGTTATTATCCGTGATGTAAATGATAATACTCCGAGTTGGTCGACAAAACAAAAAGATGGTATGGCAGTACTCCAGACAACTGTTTCGGAAAATTGTCCGTTGGGAACTACAGTCGATCTACCTCTTGCCACTGATCCCGATTTCGGTGGTAATTCAATTGTACGGTATGAAATGGTGACTCATGATATAGATGGAGGAACACCTCCGTTTGATGTACTGAGTGTAAATACATCAAATGGCGTAACTTATAGACTAGTTGTAAACGGCTTACTTGACAGAGAACAAATGCCTACTTACATACTGACAGTGGCGGCAATCGATGGCGGCGGTAACAAAGGTTTAGCTCGACTCACTGTAAACGTAGCTGACGAAAATGATAATTATCCACAATTTGTTCATTTGAAGAATGGTACAGTACGGTTACATGATGATCGAGGATTCGTTATATACATTGATGAAGACCTGCCTGTTGGTAATCGTCTTCCCCGATGTCCTGTGGCAGTGGATGAAGACGATGGAGAGTTTGGTCGTCTCACGTATTCATTTTCCATTTCAACTGGTGATATTGTCAAAAGGGACTTCAGAATCGATGAACATACTGGTGAAATTTTTGTTCGTTCCAAACTAGATTACGATACTGGTGGTCTTATTCAATATGAATTCCTAGTCGTAGCTCAGGATCACGGGTCACCACCGCTCCTCGCTTCAGCTAGAGTAACAGTAAACATTCAAGACAAAAATGACAACCCACCGACTATTACTGTAACCTCTGTTCAACAAACTACGGACAGAAATAACTCTCACGGGAAATCCAACCTTAGCTTGCTAGAAAATTCATTGGCTGGAAATCTGATAGCTACACTAACCGTTCAGGACTTAGATAGTGGAAAAAATGGGATCTTCATCTGCAAGCTCGGAGAAACAAATCAATTACAATTAACTTATCTAAGAAGTATGGGGAAGATGAAAATTCTTCAGTTGATTTCAACTCAGCCGGTTGATCGCGAGACAAGACCTGAATTGCGTGTCACGTTACGTTGTAGCGATCAAGGAATGCCCAGTCAGGTGTCGACAGAACTTCTGGTTGTCAAAATCATCGACGTGAATGATAACCCACCACGCTTTACCAATCAACACTATAGCTTCCAAGTAAGTTACTTTTAACTTTCTTGATTAAAAACACCCAGATATTCTGTGATAACCATATTGTTGGGTTTGTACATGATGTCTGCACCTGATGCACTTTCAGTTTGCCACACTCATAAGAAACTTACTGGAATATTTTATGTAACAGTCGTTTATTAGCAGTAACTTATTAATCAACTACACTAGAAAGAAATTTCACGTAACCCATTTACACACATAATGATATGCTGATCAAATTCAGTTTGCTATTCCTTCTCACATATGTTCATACTGAATGGAAAAACTGATAAGAGACTGGCATCTTTGACGTACAATATTTCATTCTTATGAAAGGCTTCGTAAAGTTGTATTCACACGCAGACAAATTCGGGAGAGCCTGTTTGGGTTATATCGCCATTAATTTAAATTTGTAACAATATATATACATATATATTTAAATTCGTGACGATACAGCCCGAAGAGCTCTGTTTCATCAAGTTTGATGTTCTAGAACATACGAAATAATCTTACGAATTCTGGCGAAGTGTTTTGCGTAATCTAAAATTATACATGAAGACTTAAGGATGTAAAATATTACTTTCGGTTCCCTTTGTTTGCTCATGTGACCTTCCATTTAGAGTTTACCTTATGAGTAAAACCATAAAGCATGAATAAGGATGCAAACTGAGGGCAATTTCGTGGCAATTAATGCAAATTAGTACCTTTTGAAATTACAACAAAATCGGCTAGCAATATGCTTCTACTAAGCATCGTTCTGGGACATTCTTCTTACATATATATATATATATACATGTGTAAGGAAGTATCCTTTATTTGTGACAAAGTTATTACGTAAGCTAACGTCATGTATGAACGGGAGTTGAAACGTGAACACTATCAGTATAGTCATTTCTATAAGAATCAGATTGAAGGAAGCTACTGCAACACTGTGTGAAAAAATGTACGCAGTTTGTTCTCCTTGGTTCGTAACCGATAGTCTTAGAAGCTTCAGCGTTTCCATTAACTGATCTGATACTCAAACAGAAAAATGACAACACAGTCTGTGATGGCCCTGGCAACAGCGGAGATGTGACTAACTCAATAAAGTACTTAGTCGGATGAATTCACTCTGAAAATATCTTACATCGCCTAAATGCCCGACAGCGGATCATCTGCGCAGGTTAATCAAGAAAAAATAAAACCCCAACGAATGGTGCACTGGAACATGTTTTAAGGATAGCCAACTTCTTCATGCAGTACCTCTGGAGAACTCAGACGCATATTTACAATAGGGAACACTGTAAACAAATGAATTTTAATTAAAATTAATGTACAGAAATTGACACGGAAGGAAATAACTTGTTAAATTTCAGTACATTGTTTCAACGGCTATAGTACAGTTTCGCCTTTACTGTGTGAGAGCATTAACAGCTTGTTTTTTCGTCGTGTATGATAATGGATCTCTAATTCTAGCAGTCATGCTTTGCCTATTTCTAATTCACGATTTCCTGGTTTGACGAATATTACATTCATAAAGCCTCGTTCATCATTGGAACATAATTTTGAAGTTCCAATTGCCAGATGGTAGATAAATCGTACTTCGTTTCATTGGTAAAAAATTTCCTGCTATGTATGCTAGCCAGTCCAAGCAACCTCACTAAGCTATATTTCAGTAAACAATCAACAATCGAATTACACAATAACCAATGGTTTCGTGCTATCTTCTGAGTCTGGATCATCTATGTAAACGACGTGACTCTAGACCACGCCGAGTTTTAATAATACTCCACGTAGGCTTTTCAAATAATTCAATACACGTACAGTAGATGTTAAACAGTCTGACGGAAGTTTACAATAAATCACTCCCGGTATCCTCCATGGAACCCTCTAGAAATTAAAAATATGTGGTAACTCCGTCAGTAGCTCGCTTTTTGTCCTTATACTTTTCTGCCAACAATGAAATGGTTATTGAAAGCACAGCAGTTAGACAGGTGTTCTGATTCTCTTGGGTTCTGATACTTGATCATGTAACAAGTCAATCGCTTCTTTAAATGAAGCAATTTTAAAACAGAAAGTAGGACGAAGAAAAACGCCCACTTAAATAAAAATGTTTCAAATTTCAATATCACTGCTGAATACAAATGAGGTACGTAAGCGGTAGCCGTATAATTGGCCCCAAACATTTTCTCGACCAGTTTGGTAGTTTGATATGATAAAAGTATCATGCTTAAATTTGATGGCACTTTTACATCACTGTTGCGTACTTTGCGTTATCTAAGCATTTTCACACACTGCAATATCGTTCAACTATTTTCTTTTTCATATTTCAAAACGTCTTATGTAATATCACTTTTGATGGGTTTTTTTTTAATCGGCAGTTGCCTGGTTTACCACTTCCAGTCTAACTTCATACAAATGTTTTGATCCTGCAAACAGGAACCCATTTTCATTTAATAATCTGACGTAGACCGTGACAGAAACAACTCAGTCGTATTCAGTAAACCATTTTCAACACAGTATGACAGTCACTTTACTCCATGTGGGTTTGGTTGAATACCAACGAGGCAACCGATGTTTCAAACATCTTCTACAGCGTTCATAATCTTTCAACCTATTAAACTCCCTAACTTTCCCACAGCAAAAGAAACCATTTATATTTCCATTGTACTTAGCTTCAGGATTGAACAACGCAAGACAGGTTGATAGTTACTTCATGCACTCAAGCACCTTGACTTCATTTGTCTTTGAATCGTCCTATTTAAAGTTTCGAGTTGAACAGTAATCTATTTAAAGTTGTCAAATCAAATGGAGCTTGTTGTAGTAGGTACATCCATAGTTCAGCATATTTTTATTGTACTTTTGTTTGCATACGTGCTAGAGTGAAAATGTTTGCTTTCAATCGTGAAAACAGCTTAAAAGAAAAGCAAAGTTCATGGCGTAAAAGTTTTATGCTTTGATTTTGTGACAGAGCTAACGGCGTGTCCGAATTTTAAAGGGGAATCAGTTTTCAACGGGCAGACAATTAAAATTTTTTAATTAGTTATACTCTGTCAACTTTCGAAAAGTATTTGAAAATATCCACAGAACATGAAACCATGCTTTAATAGGCATTATTGATCCCAGGAACACAAAATGTTGAGGTTCAACCTTTACCCCCAACAAGTTTCTGACCTATTGCTTCAGTTCCACAATATTTTGTGCTTGAATCAGGTCGGTCTTATATTCGACCGTATCCTTCGATTGCAGTACACATTTCTTGGAAGATACGATCACTCTGGCTTGCTGCTCATAAACAAAAATATTACCCAACTGGCATTCCTACAGCAGTTGCAGAAGCCTATTTTGTATTCGGACACAGTTATGTTGAACTGTTCGGTCGCTTTCCTGCTTACATGTGATCCACTCTTTCATTTCGTTCTCGGTTCCGAACCTGAAAAAGCTAAACGCGTGCACATAAGAATCTTTACCCTAAGGGGTGTCGTATAGATCGACAATCGTCAGTGTGTCCAATTCGTAGTGGCCGCTGTAAAATGCGTACTCAAAAAAGTAAAATAACACGAATGGACCCTAATTCCAACAGCCACTTGTACCTCGAAGACAATGAACAGATCGAAACCTATTCATTTGGTGACCTGAAAACAGTATAGCTGGACAAACTCATAACGTGACAGGTATCAGATCAATTAAGGTATGAAGTCAAAATCATGCTTTGAGTAGAAGATATAGTGGTGATGGTTTCCAGCCAGTCAAAAGCAGTGACCATACAATTGGCAGTAGATTTGTGATATTTTTACTATCTTACGTTTCTGTTCACACTTAACAGGACAGGTTGTGGGTAAATGCATATGTCAAAAAAGAACAAATATATGAAAGCGTAGCCGGAGTTCAAATCATGGCCGTAGCAGGGATATGCACTACTGACGAGATCTAATGAGAGTTAATTTCGAGTACAGTGCTTTATTTCGAGAGAGGCTGGCTCGAAAGTCTATCCTGAATGCGAAGACTGCGGTCAAGTGTGAATGATGTTCAACTTTAAAAAAACTACAGTACATTTCACAGGATTTCGTTCATTACGTCGTTTGTTTCTTGAATCTCCTGAACAAATAAAAGTCCGAACTCAAATTTAAAACCAAATGTAAAATTGTATGCCCTACTTAGACTTAGCATACATGACGAACGCGCCACAAGTTGGTGTTCTTCCCATTGTAATATTTATCAAGAATGATGAGATTGCTGCATTCAAAAGGAACGATCAGCATTTTTTACCTCAAGCAGTATATCGCTCAAACCATAAAGTTAGCGAGAGCTTGAAGTTCACTGTTTTCATGTGCAATTTAAAGGAAAATAATATATGGGTGCTTGTTTGTTTTCAAGAATGCGTTATTTTAGTGTGAACGTGGGAACTAACAAACATAACATTTCAATTACTCTCACCGATTTTTTAATACTTTGTCTTAAGGCAGCGCAAGCTGAGTAGCTGTTTGCATTCGGGAAGAGAAAAATTATTGTAAACTGTAAGAATATGTTGTTTTTAAGCTTGTTTAGCCTAATATTTACAGGTTGCTTCACAAGTTGCGAAACAGAGGTAGCTTAAGTTAACTTAACACAATACCCAAAGTACGGGGAAACTATTTTATGCAGATATTTTTGCACAGGGTGGTCAACAACCTGCTTAATAGGGTTGTAGTTGCAACAGAACGGGATAAGGAGAAATTCGGTTGCTCATGATGAATGTTTTGAACTTTCTGAAAACTCATCATTTCGGCTATGTTTAGAAGTACGCAGTGCCCATTTTTATTTTCTTTCCAGAACATTTTACTGAAAGTTAGCATGTGCTACGATGTGACATTGGTGCTAGTGCTGGTGAGAAAATTTCTTCCACTGGACGTGCCCTTTCCAAATTTTCGTTTCGAAGATTATTGATGCCAAAGTAATCCATCTGTGCTATGGTTGTCTGTAACCGTTCTGTTCAATTGACAGTTGGTTATATTACGTAAACTGAGGTAGTACCAATTTGGCCTGGCAATTTGAAACAGCAGCAGCCGGAACTTGAAGTGACGTAGGTGTGCCCATGTGAACAATGATGCGAACCTAAAACAGAAAGAACACCTTATTTGCTCTAGTTAAACTAGTGGCCTGGTCCACAGAGGCTCCGTTTTATTATGCAGCTTTTAAATCTTGGTCGACTTGACAACAAACTGTGATTTCACGAACGAAAGAATTGACCTTTTATCATGAACACTAAAAAACCAGAACACGTCAAACCTTGCAAATGGCATTCTTACATTTTTTATGAAATTGAATGGTATTTAAAACTAGCTGAGATGAGAAACTTTCCGCAAACAGGGGGTTTCTACTTGAAGATATCAAGCTCAAATTTTGTAATTTTGGGCTGTTCACGGGATGTCTTAAACGGTTTATCATAGTTAGAAACAGGTCAATGAGTAAACGTGAATTAGTTGCTCAAGTGATTAACTTTCATTGTCTGTAATACGGTGAGGGTCTGTTGGTTCGAATGCTTTCGGCTTGTCTACTGATGTTCATTTTGTCAGAATGTTCCTTCTATATCATTGTGTTTTTAAAAGGATGACCTGTTCAATTTGTGCTTACCCTAGGTGATTGTGACTTGTTTACTGTTGCTTTCGATAGTAGTCGCAAATCTGAGTTAAAAAGTCTTACTGATAATGGTTTGCCCAATTACACATTTTGTGACGACACGCTTTTTTGCATCTAAGTATGGGTCCAATTAAAACCCTGAATGATGTGTAGTTAAGTTATGCCCTAGAATCCAGAAAGTCGTGTACCGCGCACCGATCACCAAGAATAAGGCCCCCTGGAAACAAGTCTAGAGAATGTCTTCAAACAGCAACCAATGCTGAAGACTGCCGGTTTTGCTATTTTGCACGATGAATACACCTCTAGCTGTTTCGGAAATTTTGCAGGTAAACCAACTTTTATCTCCTCATTTTTACTCAATAAAAACTTCAAGTAGTATGATCGGTAGATTACCTACTGCGGGATTCATAAGTTTGGCAGTGTTGAAGAAACTGCCCACTTGAGTGGGTATTCACTTTTAAGTGGAGTAAATAACGGAGGTTATAAAACGAAAATTTCAGAGTTTGAATCAGTGTAAAACTCTTTTGCCATCGGCACTAAAGACTTGTGTTTAACATGCTAGTTCATAAAACATTTATTGGAACTACCAACCACTGATTTGTTGAGGCATTGCCAACGACGTGCGCAAAGATTAATTATCTGGGGCTTAGGAACACTGTTTTATCAAACGTCGATTTAATGAATCCGACTGATACTACAATGAATCTGGTCGGTGTTTTGCTCTTAAGAAAACGTGCTCACTTTTGCCTATGGCGAACGGTGACTATATTCAAAGGTGTGTGAAACAGGACAAATAACATACTGTCACTATGTGACTATAACCTCTTCCAAACAGAATCTAAGATAAACAGACTGTATACCCATAAGTCAACAGAATATCTGTCACCATAGATATTTACCCTCTTCAAACAGTTGATGCATTCGAAATCGCCTGTTGGACATTCCGAACAACACCTACTTACCTTCCTTGCTTAATTCGTTTATATTCTCCAGCGCTAGATGAATAACAGCGTTGAGCAAATCTTTTGGTAATAAATGCTGTATTGTTCTTGTCATGTTTCACAATACTATTATATTAAAACGTTTATACAAAATACCTTAGTGGTCTATATCTTGAACTGTTCATAGATGATTGCCCACGGCATCTCTAGTGGAATATGCTTACATGTCATCCGTTAGGCTTAGCCACAGAGGACTGTACACTTAAAAACTATCCTCTTTTTTCCTTATAATATGTGAAAAACCTACACAAAAATTAGTACGTGGAAACGCTGACAGTGTTGTCATGCTTTCCAGCAATTCAGGTTCAAGCTTACAAAGTAAATCGCAAAAGCGGTGCTAAATCTTGGACACAATATGTCTATACATTCTCTGTACTATTCACAAGACGAGTAAACACGTGCATATTTCTCCTCGCAGGTCTGTTGGATCAACTACCACCACGGAGCGTAAACATGCCGTACTATCGTTGTAGTAGATATGAAGCATTTGCAAATAGACTTTTCTCTTATTTGTACCATAACCATAAAGACACCATCATCTACTTCATGTCTGATAGTGCTAGTGTTTCGCAATGTACAGCGCCCCAGACTCGTGATATGACGCAAACCGGAAAGAATGGCACGCACACGGAAATTGAAGACAGTACTAAACTCTAGACAGGCCAGACACTAGAATCGACGATTGCAATTATGTATATACACTATGCACCATGCGTCAACAGAGAATTTAGTTCAGCAATACTGACAATGGACGTGAAGATAATTTGGCCGTGTGAAATAGCGTTTGTGTAGGTTCATATACCCCGTAAGGGACACCCGGCAATCAGCAATTTTTCTGACCCCGCCCTGTTTGCGACCAACATAATTAGTGTCCTGATTAAGGGGCGAATCCTCTGGGCACGGCCGTCCGAGTGTGAGGACATTATGAGGTCCCTAGAAGAATTCGGGGACCTAGCCAAAGTAATGAGGGACGAGGCCGAGCGTGCGAAGCTAGTTTCCCTACGGATACTGGTGATGAGTTGAGCTAATGCGACATTGGATACAACATGAACTGGTACTTCCACTTTAATGAGAACGCCGACGGTTGCCTCGGACATCCCGGCCAGGATGTAGTGCAAGGTGTCCACTGCGTCCCACGATCAACAAGAGGAGAATCCTTATTTGTTCGCCATTATCTGCAAGAACCGTTGGACATGAAAATAACTGGATTGGACTAATTCCCAGGAAGTTACAAATTGGGTATTTCGTCGAAGTCCTGTTCAAGACCAAGTCAGCAATGCTCAGGTCACTCGACTGATGAGCTCTCAAATAGGACGCGTAGTTCGGCAGCTACTTTTGAGTTCTTGGATGATCTGAACATCGTTGTCCACAGGGAGCAACGAAAGAATTTCAGAGGACATTCGGGCGGCTGGTAGTGGGTGCAACTGAGCTGAGGGCAAAATCACGGGTAAGCGGCAAACAAAAAGGTAATTCGGCCGTGGGAAAAGTGAACACAGGCAAAAGGCACCTTAATCGACAATTTAAAAGGTTTCCCTGTTTGTTCTTTACGATGAGCAGTTCAGTTGGTCGAGGAAACTAGTTAGAATCGATCTGTACGTGTTGAAGCTGACATGAAGGCAGAACGTTGTTTGGTTAGCACGAGGGAAATATTTCGCCGAGTGTTGGTGAGAGGAAAATGAAGCACAAAAACAGCATCGGTAGCGACGAGAAAAGTTAGAAACCGTAATCTAGTAGTCGATAGCATAAGAAAATGTTGGATGGCTATTGACAGCCAAACAGTGGATCACGGTTTTATTACCAGCATGAAGACCGTCGAAGTCGACCACCTAGTCGCACTAGATGCCATGACAACGTCAAAGACTTGGCAAGTGCGGGTTTCTGCACTCGGTATGATTAAGCAAAGCAACAGAACATGCACGGCTAACAACTCTGTTTACGTAACCCCTTTGCTTCCGTCCACCTTACGAGGAAGACGCTGAGTTATTTACGAACGATAATGACCCATATGCACAATTTAGCTGACATGAAATTTCAGCAGTCGGAAT
Organism: Paragonimus heterotremus; assembly: GCA_013368495.1. Lineage (NCBI taxonomy): Eukaryota > Metazoa > Platyhelminthes > Trematoda > Plagiorchiida > Troglotrematidae > Paragonimus > Paragonimus heterotremus. Next base: position 125,296 of record LUCH01000948.1, on the reverse strand, counting down.
AATCCGGCAGCAGGGAACCTGCAGAATACCGGTTTAGTTCAAAGAGGATCTAGAAAAAAAAGCAGCATTTTAATGGAGGCGTTGTCGGAAAAGCCTAACGTTCATACAACCCGTCTATTCTCTTATTGGAGAACCCCTATAGGAAACACCGTTTTTATGTGGATTATGGAAGATTGAACGACTTAACACAGAACGAAGTTGTGCTAGAAACAATGTTGGACTTAAGATGTGAATATTGACAGGTGAAAACCTAATTCGTGGATCTTGAGAAAACAGCACTTTCGGTGAACGAAACCCGTAGCAAAGTAACCGCATGTCATTCGGTTTATCTTGGGGACCGTTCACGTTTTGACGTTTGCTAGTTCTTTTTGAAAAGTGACTAGATAATACGGCGATATATAGAGCCGATATAACGGTATACGTTAACAGAATCAAGGCGTGTTGTAGTTGCTGGCTCAGAATGAGTTCTGGACCCTGAACGTAGGTAAATACTGGTAAGTCGCAACTTGTATCACCGTCAGTGATGGAACTGGGATATACTGTTCGTCATTGAGAAATTGGGTCGTTGTTAAGGAGAATAGTTCCGATGTTACAGGCTTCGTTTTCGAATTTCAAGTGCACGCTGAAACAGTTTTCAAATCAAGTAAGGGACTGCAGTCGGGTTGCAAAATATTTTTGTTCCTTAACGTCGTTGTTTTGAAAAGTTTGGAAGCAGAAGGTTTACATGAGTCGACGTTGACCAGAAACCGTCTATGAAAGTGAAATCAGAATCCAGTCAAAACCAGCTGACACTGAAACTTCTGAATACTGCAGAAACTCACTTTAATGGCACGTGCCAGTGGCTGTGATACTGAGGCAGTATTTAGGCATGCTGAACCACTTCCTCGTGGTGCTGACTGGGCAGTCTCGGTGCAAACCTTGACTGGCTAATAGTTCAGCAACTCCAGATAGGGCCAATCACTTTATCTGATTTTAATCGTACTGGTTACGTTCGATCAAGGCAATAAAATTACCACTAGCACCTCCGTGCAGGCAACTACCAGTACACAAGATAGGCGAGCGGAGTACACCTGTTCAGACTGTGGCCAGATTTGCAAATCGAATGGTGGCTTGTCGGCGCATACTCGTATGCATCGACGCAGTAATGGTCCAGAACAGGAAGTGGACACCCAGCCTGCCACAATCTTTGACTGTGCCAACTGTGACCTCAGGTTTCCCACCAAAATTGGTCTCAATCAACACAGAAGGCATGCACGTCCCGTCGGACGCAACCATGAGAACCTCATGTCAATGAAAACCGTCAGATTCAATTGGTCTCAGCAAGAATCGGCTTCTGTTATCAGATGTGCCGATGCACTGGCTCCGTCATGCCCTACTCGACGCGAACTTCATCATCGGCTCCTGTCACATTTCCCAGGTCGTAATTTGGAGAGCATTCGGACTCGTCTGTATGCGTTGAATTGGCAGAGGAATATTGTCCTTACTGCCAATCCAACCAGCGTCTCACAGACTAACACGACATCGGATATTGGGTCCCAAGCTGCTGATCACTCTGAGTGGTTTACCTGTTTGATCCAAACAACGATTACCCAATTGGGGTCCAATAGCGAGGCTTTTCTTCACAGTGATGAACAACTAGCTATTGCCCGCGGTCTTCAGGCAGACATTTTCACAATGATACAAGCTAAATCGTTGCTGAACATGTACGCTTCACCAGCATCTCCGTAAACCTGGCGACTTGTCACTCGACGACGTGGTTGTGTTAACGTGGGGACCCACGTGACCACGAAGCAGATACGGAGGGCTAATTATGCAGCGATCCAAACGCTGTACCACCAGCGTAAGAAAGACGATGCGTTTGCAGTTTTTTCTGGCAATTGGAGAACTACCTATAAGATGAACCGCGGCCTCCCAGACAATTCCAACGAATACTGGTCCGAGGTACTATCGGCTCATCCGCACGTTGATGAGCGACCATCTCGCACAATTCTGCCTCCGGACTGGTCTCTGGTCGACCCGATCACTAGGGAATAAGTATCACGCACTTTGAACAACACGGGAAATACCACTTCAGGTTTGGACAAATTGTTGTCCAAACATTTGAAGCGTATGAAAGCTGGTGCCTTGGCAGGAGACCTCAACCTCTTCCTGCTAACCCAAGGTTGTCCAATCCATTCATGCAACTCTCGCATCACGCGGATTTATGTCTGCTGACTGTTCTAGGTTCCCTAAAAACCTAAGACACATTTTTGCGGGGAACTTGGTGTTAACTGTTGCCGCCTCTCTGACAATTGTCTCATTATGAAGGACATTTTTCTGATCCGATGCGTGAGGCTTGGCTGTGATAGCACTTCTGTGCTCCGAAAAGCCGTTGATTATGTCTGACTGACCGTTCATCTGTTTTCTTTATATTATTACTGGAGTATTTTTTTAAATTTCCAAACCCCTTTGTTATATACAGCACAAATAACTTTTCATTTGATGACTGGCCCATTAATGCTTGCTATTCTTGTGAGAGGACTTTTCAACTGTTCAGTGTTGTTAACTACGCAGCGTCTCACATTTGAAAGACAGCCTGTTTTCACATTCGCCTCTGTACATACCTGTTGCTTACCTTTGGTGTCACCGTTTGTTCTTTCCTTGAACGAAGCTGTGTATATTGCTGTTCAAAATAAACGATATAATCAAGCACGTCATCAGCTCTGCCGTCTTCGAAGTTATACTTAACCAATTGGAGGGAATGCTTATCAGTCGTGTGAACATTGTACAGGTGGAAGTTGTGCATGTTGGGTTAACAGTTTCACGTTAGGACGGACCATCAGCGTTCTGAATAGATCAGTACTTCGAACGACTAGAGAAGCAAGGAATTCCACTGGGCTTGAAAACTGGACTGAGTAGTTATGCGCTCGTTAGACGTCGACTGCTATCGTATTCTCCCCTGTTGCGGTTGTTGCTTCTTGCTTTTCAATGAGGGTACGGTTAAAAGTTGTTTTTATTCACCCTAACTACGGGATGACTAAATCAGTTTGGGAGAAATTCGTTGTAGTCCAGTAATCCTGTAAATGATGTTTGTAAGATGTGAACTTTTGGGGCATGATTTGGGAGATGTGGCGTCACTAGAAATCTGGCATTTAGTTGCAACGCGCGATCCGAGTATGCGGAAATATGGATCCAAGTTTGGTACAAAAATCTGTAGCATTTTGTATAGGACACGAGTTCTCCATTCAGAATGAAGCCAACGTTGACCCCTTAGTTGAAACCAATAAAGATATTGTGATGAACAGATTATTAGCAGCCTAGCTAAGGAAGGAGGAATAGCATAGGTTGAAAGGGTGGAAGAATGTCAAATTAGCGCTGGTACTAACTTTAAAAAACCGTATAACTGGCATCGTCCATTCTTGAAATTCATTTACTTATTATGCGTTGTATCAACGGTGGAATAAAAGAAGTTGCTTACCTGTTATTTACCTAAACAAATTCGCATGTTCCGGTGACATTGCAACTGGTATATCGAGAACCCATACCAATTCCACATCATGTGATAAGCTGCACATCAGATTGTGGTCAACAGTATGAATTACGAATAGCCGTTCCACGTCCGTCTCAGCTCACAACGCATAAAATACCCACGTGGATTCAACATTAACTTTTGAAATAAGAAAAGCCCACTACGCTGCTGTCATCCTGGGGTTTGGGCAGTCTCAAGACTGCAAATTACCTACTGGAACGAATAAAGCTGATTGCGCATATCTCATTCTCAGCAATAAAGCTCTGAGTAACTTCCTCTAAAAACCAAATCAGTCGTTACATTAGGTAGTTGAACCATTATTTGTGGAAGTAACAGAAATAATCTATTTAATTCTTTTGAAACAACTCGTTTAGCTAAAGATTTTACATCCATCAACTACAGAGATGTTGCAAAGCGGTGTTCAGTAAAACGGTTTGCCACAAGCTGTACGATTTACCGCAACTAAGAAACTTGATCCAGCACTTGCATTTAGGTGGCTGACAGTCGAAATAATTTTACAAAATACTTATACAAATATGACTTCGATTCACATACGTCCACCGGAAAGACGTTATCTTCGGTTGCAGTATAACATCTCTTATATATCTCTGGTGATCAGTTGGTGACTGATAAAGGTGATGGCTGAGGACTGAAATTGTGAACACCTGTACTCTGGCCAGGTTGATTGTCATTACTAATATATTGCTGGCAATAAGCTTAACAGATTTGATAAATTAGAAAAATCTGGAAAAGACTTGGTCGTCGGCTGGATTCGAACCGACGACAGAAACAGCATGCAAAATGTGGCAACTTCTCTAACAACTGAGCTGAGAAACTACGTTAAAAGCTTATAAATTTCATATTTTCTTCAAAATGCCCGCCGAAACCATTTCGACTTGTGGTATTCATTAAATGATTCAGAGACTGACTGCCTATACAAAGTTTCTCAGTGAGGTCACGGTGGAATCTACCAACATAACGGATGAGTACTGAACTCCTGTTACATAAAATAGTTTAAAAGACAATAATTTATGAGAAGCCCAGCCATAGAAAATCTGGGTATTTTGCTGGATTCGCGCTAGCGTCATGACTCAGTTGTCAAAGTAACTGTTGCATCTTGGCTTACTCTTTCTGTAGCTTGTTCGAATTCAACCAAAGTCCAGAGTTCTCGAAATTGGATCCACTCTAATTTATCTCCAGTGTACAATATATGAATGGGACCAAATTGCGAAACTTCAGAGATTTGGCTTTACAACTGGATCTCATCTAAGTCGTTAAATCTGCCAAATTACCCAGCAATATATGAATGGTAATTGCCTAAAAAGGTACAAGGTACAAGCTTTATCGCCTCACTTTTACTCGCTTTAAGCAATTTTGCTTTTTACTTAAACTTCTACTTAAAACACTGTTTCAATCTGCATTAATATCTGGGTATGTGTGATGAACAACTAAAGATTACGTTTGAATATTCGGCACCTACGAAACTTCATTGACTTGAGACCTAACATTCTGACGAGTATACCTTCGACTGGTTTAGTTCTCCGTTTTCTCTTCTTTGTCATTCACATTTAAATATTTAAACATGTAGGTTTGGGTTATTTATACCTCAGTATTGTTCCTAATAAGCTGTTTTCACTGATGACAAAACGAGTTGTCAAGGATGATTTATCTCAACTAGCGTTTGTTTTAATACACCAATCGACAGCTGTAGTTCTTTCATCGTTGAATGGTATACGTCTGCATAATTTGAGTGAATACTCTAGCAACGTAGAAATTCCTTTTCACGCAGATGTTATTGTAGCTCCGAACAAATAATCCGTAGGCATTTTTTGTGCATTTATATCTAAATATTCTACATATTTCCTGATTTTTTTCATAAGACATCAGAAGGAAACACTGCCGAACAAGTTATTGGTTCGATTACTGCATACGATGCTGATTTTGGCTTGAATGCTCAAATCACTTATTTCATCGAATGGCCACAGACTCAAGAAGCCAATCCGTTCGTCGTCAATTCTAACGGCGAACTGAGTGCTCGTCTACCATTAGACAGAGAGAGTCAGCCCGAAGGATATCACTTCACGGTAAGGGAGTGGGTTATAGCATGGAAACTTCAGTTAGACTATTGGCGCTGAATAATTTGATTCGGTTCCGTGAAACAAAAAATACCACAATAAAACCTTGTTTGTTATACCTCGTTTTTTGTAGAGTTCCGTTTCTCGCTGAAGGCAATTCACGTACTATTTCTAATTCACACAGTTGCAAAAAACTTTGCATACGAAATAAATGCACCAATTAACTTATGTATTTTGTGCTTTTCACTAATATCATTTTTGAACGTGGACTTCGAACACGAATTAGGTTTAACCTTTCAAACGACCCTGGATTGCGTTGTCAATAATTTCTAAATTTGACCCGTGCTTCAACGGAAACCGAGGGATTTTGTGAATACTAGGTAGTACGTTATCACTTTCACACAAAATGTGATGTCATTTTGAAAATTAATATTTTACAAAAAGTTCCGTAGACGCCTTGACAAGCCATTTGATTAATTCATCAGTACTGCACATTTAGAAAAATTCAATATCTCTACAGTTTGAAGCAGACTGACATTGTTCGAGCAGCTGTACGTAGACCCGAGTGAAGTAGAGTGAAAACTATCTAATAACTTAGAAAATGATGCAACGTTTTGCCACAGTTACACATTGATCAAAAAATCTTGGGGATTAAACGTGGTTTACGGATTCAACTTAAAATAATGTAAATGGTCGTAAATATTGCGATGTACCAAACGGCACTAAAGGAATTCTGTGACTGTGAGAATAACTAGTGAGGTAACGGTGAGAAGTCATATGGGGGACATGCCTTTGTTAATACATCCTGAGATAGGTGAAGTTATAATGATAGAGGGTAAAATTTTATGGGGATATCCCTCGGACTGAAAACAAAGAGGTTTTTGGACAGTCAAGGTGTTCGTCACAAACGTTACTTGAAGTCTGTAAATCTTATGTTTAGATTTGGTTTATAACTACCTTGACAATTTAGTTTACTGTTGAAACACCGAATGTTTAATAGAAAATTTTGGACCCGTTTTAAATTAACCGGTTCGCTTAGCTCGTGTTAACGTATATTTAATCATTTTCACATGTGATATTGATGCTACTTCATTACAGAGACCTCTCTTGTACGTGGTTTTATTGTTCGCCAACACAGCGACTCTGGAAACGGACAATTTAATGTGAGAATACTAGCGTGCATCTCAACGGGAGTTTAGAATATTGTTATTAAATTTATAAGAGCTCATTCCCCAATGGGCTGTCTGTATTCTTGTCGCCATTTAACGGTGCACTATATCGATAGGAAACTAGCGAATGCATAAGGTTATTATCTACCATATGGGAATTTATTCATCACTGTGAGTAAGCGCATAACATTAATCTTTATTAATTCCAGTAGCAACCCCTGGCATTTCTACCGTTCTCAGTTCTACCCATAATTTACTGTAATGGAGGAAGTGGAATATCAGTTCTCTTTCCTAAATACTCACTTTCAGAAGCCTATAGACGGCACTAATCGATGTAGCACTCACCAAAATAAAACATTTAAATGTTAACGTGTTGATCCCCACAGCTGTGGATATGCGTCCAGCTAAAAAATCACATAATATTTGTTCACTTGACACGTTATTCAAGGTGTACACATTTGTAGGTAACACCGTTTGCGTAAAATGTTTTCTCACTATGCTCTTTAGTTTTGGTACTTTAGAAACCTGAAATTTCACCAGAAGTGCCTGGAGCACAAAACGCAATCTTGCGGTGGCAACGTGGGAAATCGATTAACCGACAGACTTGAAACGACAGTCAACGGGGCCTGTGTTATAGCTGAACACCATCCTTATTTCCCTTGTTCTGCCACGAAGTACAGCAGTAGTTTCACTTCTTAGTCCACTGGCTACAACACGGTGAATCAAGATCATTTAAAAGGTTTATTTCCCCTTACCTGAACCAAGATGGTACCAGGTGAAAATTTCCTAAATGTCTGGGGTTTTCTGTGGCTTGCAATGAGAACACCAAGCACTGTCTATCTAAGAACATTTTGCGTCGTCCAATCTATTTGAATCGGGTCAACAGATAGAACTGAAAGTAGCCTTAAGCAGTTTTATCAGGCGCTTTGTTTATCCAGGTCTTAGGTAGACTTTTTAGATGACTAACTATCTAGATACAGTCGAAATGCGGACATAGTTTAACTGGTTAAGCCGAACACGGAAAATAATCTAGTTGTGAAACTTCCCTTTATAAAGTCCTATCGGTATTCTTGTCACATTAAGTGCCGGATGTATACGGATGTATAAATGAATTGTCAAAAAGCCGACACATTTGTTTTTACCGCGTGAGTCGTCTGCTCTCCAAGTCACCTTTGGTATTTCAATTCACTTGCCATTATTCATTAAAGTGGAAGATTATGGTTACAGGTAATATGCGCCCATTGTTCACAGTTTTGCGGAAGAACGGAACCAGTATTTTGATTGTTGCTACCCATCAATTACGAGTACTCCGTGAACGCCGACCACACATCCTATTACAGGAGTGACAAAAACATTATATGTAACTCAAAGACCCATATGTAAAAGATTTTACCGTATATCTCAGAATCCATGTAATCTTCAACCCAACGGTTCAGAAAACGTTTGAATTCTGCAGGTAAACTTGCCCGATAACCAATGACACCAACCAAACTGGCGGATGCTTTTGGAAATTGATGACAAAATGCATTTACGGCTTAAGTCACCGTACACTGTGACTCACCCAATACTTCTGATTGGACAGAGTTCAGTGATATTTACTTGAAGTAACGCTCACATGTGAACTCCATCGACTCTAAGATACAAGACACAACACACAAGCAAGTAATTTGGTATTTCCAAATACGAAACTGCATTTGGAACGTTAAAGTGGTTTTGGGATAATTGACAGAAATATATCTTTACTACTACTACTTACTGATTGTTTCATATATGCACACTACGAAAGACTACTTTTCTTTTACATATATATTAAGTTCTCTTGTTGTAACATATTCTAACCATTTTGAAACAAATTCCAGGTCATAGCCCATGACTCTGGATCTCCACAGCTGTCTAGCTATGCCAAAGTGGAAGTTGCGCTGATTGATGTGAACGACTGTGCACCAAATTTCACTCATAACGTCTATCACTTTTCGATTGAAGAAGAACTCCCTGTTACCACGAATTCAACATATATCATCGGTCACGTCAGAGCGACCGATTGTGACATCGGCAGCAATGCTCAAGTGAATTACTATTTGGACCCACTCAGTGCACTGTTCAAAGTGAGTTCGAAGGTTATTGACCCATTTAAGCACGAATGAATTCACTACATGACGAAAATCAGAAAGATACTACTGTAACTTGCAAATGTATGAGCAAAGACATGTCTTCTACACTGGTTTGAAAGTGAACTCTATATTTTTAGCTCTCACTAATAGATTGTTTGCTGCTTTCAGACAAAACGGTGCCATCTTATCAGTTTTCCTTTGTTCCGAAAAAAAATAGCAAAGAATACACACCAAATCGAAGTTTATCCTGTTGACAGTATTGTATGTGTTTCGATGATGCAGTACATCAATTTGAACAGCCAACTAGGAAGGTTAGCCAACTGCTTGGTGAAAATGAAATCCTGCAAGTATATTGTGCATAACGTGGTCAGAGCGTGACATTTCAAACGTACTAGGCTTGACCGTGAAATTTAAATTCTGTTGTCTAACTAAATTTTGGGACACCCTGACTTTTATATTCGGCCGTTTGAACTATGGACATCTGATTGTAATTTAACTGCGCGAGCATTAATTTCAAGTATCACTTAACCGTATTGCATATGTATAATGGAAGACATTTGATTCATCAATAATACTGTTCAACAACTCAAGCCACACAGGTACGGCCTCTGTATTTGTTACAGCTTGCCAGTTTCCATTTTAGTTGGGTAGAAAATGGCACACACTAACGTTTGTTTACATAAGATCGTGCGTTTGTGTACCAAAAATCTGCTATACACTTCAGAAACATCATCAAGAACGGATTAACAGAACTTAGTTTTGATGGTGCCATGTGGCGGTTTGCTCAGACAGTGCCAACGAACTACAAACTGGTAAATTCGTAACAAGGGAGCAGAAGGGCGGCTGCATTCTTCTAACATTCATTTTTTGCGATCTTCTTGAACAAAATAAAAACATTACGTCTGGTGTCTAGGGAAGGCCATAAAAATAACCTGTCTAAGCAATTCTATAACAAAGCACCACATCATTCTGCCCAAAAATAATCTCTCTAGTAAATTTGATGTTACCGACCATAGAAAGACGAGGTGTGGAACTAAGTGAGGTGTTTATGCACACAAAGAAAAAGGAGAGAAATCGCGAGCTATAACAACTGTGTTACTGTTGAAAATTTTGAAGATTAACGGTAAAAGTAACGACTTTTTGCCAACCAACCTTTTTATGAATAAAACTCCTTTACTAGCTCTTTGTTTCCTAAGAAAGACACTCAATGATTTTTCTAACGGCGAAGAATTTGTTTTGATTTATTTACTTGGATGCATACCATAAGCATATATAGCTGCTGGACAAAACTGCTACTAATTTCATATTACTGCTGTGAGATTGCCAATCGCATTCTAACAGCCAATACCAGCTTAGAAAGAGAAATTATTTTGTTATCGGTAGACTTATTTGTCATGGCTGCTTTTTGCAAATTCTCATCACAAACATTTTTCATAAAAAACCAAGTTCATCAAATTCGCAAGCGCAGATGGAAGACATGTCACGATATGTTAACATTTCGTTTACTCTCATCAGTCACGAACGTAAAACATGCAGGTCATATAAGACAAACAAAAAGAGACAGGCAAGACGTGGACAAGCATAGAGTCATATCAAGTATTATGTCATCAACACCATCACAACATCAACCACTTGTGTGCACGTACCGGCGGCTGTTGAGTTCTGATCAACGTAGATTCGCTAAAGGCCAGTAGCTTCGGATTCTGATTTCGCAGCAATATTTTGAATGATCTAAATGGGTCAGCCTGGTGACCTGTTATCACGATGTGTCTGGCGATCGATGGTGCGGGGTTTCGAGCAACGGGTTCACCGACTTGTGAATGTCAAGAGTTGTTTTGACTAGTTCAGGATGTATCCTGCAACCCGCCGAGATAACTGTCGGTCTGTTCTCTCTATTTAAACGTCATTACAACTGTAATTGAACTGCTAGACAACGTAGGAGACAGAATAGTTAAGTAAACTGCTTTTGCGACTGTGGAAAACTGTTTTCTGTTGGTTTGAACCAACTGTATTTCGACAGCTGCATACGTGTGTGATAAGGTAGATTTCAGTTTGTACCCGATGTCGCCAGTAATAGAAATTCATCCATATAGTCAACCTGTCTGTACAAAATTGGCAGATATTTGTAACCATTTTTTTTGTCGACACCTATTCGTCAGCACTGCTGTCTCAAACAGGGACACTATCAGGCCATGAAAGATCGAGATGAATGCATCACCTAGTGCTTTTAAAACCGGACAGAGGCCGGGATGTTGTCAACATGGGCAAGGACGATTAGGTGATAAAAAGGAATACTATTTCGGAATACCAACGAAGGTTTAAGAAAGACAACAACTAAAAATACCATGCTACTGGAAAAACAAATAGCAAGGCGACTCCAGATACTGTTGTTGCACAGCCATATATCTGAAAATCAATATAAGCACATGAGGCCAAGTGGCACGCAAACATGCTCAATCCGAAGAGTAATCGTCCTTCGCGTTTTTATGGCCTTCCAAAAGTGCATAAAACAGGAATACCCATAAGGCCTATTGTTGACCACACCACCAGTCCAACTTACAAGTTGGCCAAGTTCATCAGCCGCATTATCAAACCGTTGCAAAACAAGTTGGTAAGCAACGTTAAAGATTCTTTTGATTTTGTTGACAAACTCCAACATGTGACAGTATGTAACGATGAAACTTTTCTTAGTTTTGATGTTACCTCTCTTTACACCAGTGTACCAGTAAAACTTAGTATTGCTGTTGTTAAAGAGTTATTAGAAAGTGACGACTCTCTTGATGCACGTACTAATTTGTCGCCATCCGAAATTGCATCTGGTCTTGAACTTTGTCTGTACTCAAATTTATTTACATTCAACAAAAAATTGTACAAGCAAACGGATGGTGTAGCTATGGGTTCCCCTGTTGCACCTACAGCAGCCAATCTTTTCCTCGGATATCTGGAAACACAAGCGACCAGTGAATTTATCTGCCCTCCACGAATTTGGTGGCGATATGTAGATGACACATTCGTAATCATGAAACGGAGCGCTCGCGACCAATTCCTACAGTTTCTCAACTCCAAATGCAATGGTATTGTATTCACATTAGAAACTGAAACCGATGAACGTTCACTTAGTTTTCTAGACTGCCTAGTGAAAGTTGATGAGCACCAGAGATTCCAGGTTTCTGTGTACCGAAAACCAACTCACTCCGGTCGGTATCTCAACTTCAACTCGTCGCATCCAGTCGGCATGAAGAGAACAGTCATCAAATCACTAATCAATGGAGCTACAAAAATTTGCACTACTGAACCCTCCGAAACAACAGAGATGTCTCGAATTAAAGAAATGCTAGCCGCCAATCGATATCCAGAAACGTTTGTTGAAAACACAATTATGCGCATGTCAACTAAGGAGGAGACCAAACCGATCAAAACTTTCAAGTCTACTGTGCAAATACCGTATCGTGAACAAATATCTGAAAAAATTCGCTCAATCCTTTCTGAGTACGATGTACGAACTGTATTTCGGTTAGATAACACCTTAGGACGACTGGTGATGCATCCTAAAGATCCAGTTTCTATGGGCGACCAGACAGACTGTGTTTACGAAATTAAATGCGGTGATTGCAATGCCAATTACATAGGAGAGACAAGCAGACAACTGAAAGTACGTGTTGCCGAACACAAGAAGCACACGAAGTTTCCTCCTAAGGACGCATGTCAACTTCAGAAACTAGAAAAGGATTCGGCCATGGCACTACATGAACTGTCAGAGAATCACAACGTAGAATTTGATCAAGCTCGAGTGATTCACAGGGGTCTGCCTTCCCACGCGGAGCGCTGCTGCGCTGAAGCTCTCACCATTTACACAGAACACACTTGTGTTAATCGCAATGATAGCAAACCCCTGTCTGCACTGTGGCGTGCATGGATAAACAACACCAGACACAAACAAGCCTTATCTACATCTGTCCCACACCCACTTAGTAGGCAAAGGATTAGGCCAATCAATTCAGATGCAGCGCAGAATGACCTAACCACGGCAAATCCCATGTGACCACTGTTCCTTTGTTAATGTGATTTCAATTACAACACTCCTGAGGAAGGTCACCCGAGGTGGTTGAAACGTAGAGTATTACAACTTGCTCATAACGTTGTGTTATTCTCAATCCATTTATCAATCACGAAAGAAAGGTGCACGAAATCTACACAAGGATGGAGCAAGTCTGGACCAATTTTTTGTATGAACCATTCGGCGTATCATAAAATTGTTCTATGCCTGGTGGGAATTCTGGACCCCATTCACAGAACGTTATCCTCCGTTGTCCAAATGATTCTTCTGAAATAACGGAGACGTTAGAACGCGTGTCATTCGGTCCTCAAGCTATTTATTTGATTGACGTTGATTAAGTTTTCACGATCGTTCCTGTCCGTAAGACAGTTGAGTTTTATGCTATTTTAATTTTATCCGAAGTTGTGATATAGGTGTTCTACTTGAATATTTTAGGAGTTTTATCTTATTGTGTACAGAAACATCGGTTTCAATTTTCGACGACTTTTCTCCAGACGAACAGACGGAGTGGCTGTGGGTAGCTCGTTATGCCCAACGATAGCCGACATCTTCTTGGGAATGATAGTGGTTGTAGCAACCTATAGGGTTCTCGTGGTTCTAATGAATTAATACTTGATATGACTGTGTGCATGTCCACATCCTGCCTGCCTCTTTTTGTTTGTCGTATATGGCCCGCATGTTTTACGTTTGTGACTGATTAGAGTAAAAGGAATGTTAGCATATCGTGACGTGTCTTCTATCTGCACTTATGAAGTTATTGAGTGAAACTTGCGGTTTAAAATTTCACAGTTTTAGAGAAAATAAAAGCAGCTGTGTAAAATGTGGAAGGATACGTATGAGATTTCTCAACCCTTTTCCAGGTATCCAATGAGGGCTATGTATACACCACGAGTTCCTTTAATCGAGAAAAACAGGAAGTATTTATTCTGAAGTTGTCTGCAGTCGATTCCGCCCAAGATCCTCAGCAGCGCCTGAGTTCAACCGCCGAGATACACGTAACTGTGACAGATATAAATGACAATGGACCAGTTTTCGTTCGTCCACCTTTTGAAAATGGAACCAATGAGGTTAGAAAAATGTATTTTCCTACTTCTCTTCACAGAGTTTCTTAAACTTTTGGGCTTGATTTATTCACTTTCGTGGTAAGAAGATCTGAGGGAAATAACTTTACCTGAATTCAATAAAAGTTGTTGGTTATATATACGGCACACTGGATATTGTGTCTGTTTAGTCCGATGTTTCTCATATAACACCATTCACTGAAATGCCAACTATGAATTTGATGCACAAAGCTACGTTAATAACTTTTCGACCTGAAAAAAATCTTCGGCATAAACAAATTTTTAATCACAGTTTATCTCACCTATACTAATGACGTAAACACGATAATGTCTTTCAGCAAAAGAACAGTAAATCGCATATCTTCACCCCTTGTTCATTAACTTAATGTTAGTGCTTTTTCGTGACTTTTCGGTAAACTTGGATGTTTGAAGATGAAAAGCGCTTTAATTGATGCCCGTGTCTACAACATATGACTGACACTTCGTAACTTTTGGCCTTTCTTTGGGATAAACAAACTCGGTGCATTTGCAAATTTTACCTGGTTGACTTTAGCAAGATGTCTATCCGCGATGTGAAACTATTCTGCATTGGCTACTCACGAACCTCAGCTTCAGTTTTTGTCCCCATTTTGTTCTGATTCATTGGGAAGAACTAATTGGAACAGTAACTTCATTGCACTCATGTTTGTCAAAGACCAACCTCACATTCATTCAGCAGTGCTGGACTGTTTGTGTCGAAGTCACCATAACTATTTCGCTGTTCTACTCTTGAGCGGTGTACCCTAAACTGGTATCACTGTTGCTATTGTTATCAATATTTTTATCTGTCTACTTTTTCTGTGTTGTGTAACGCCCGGTAGGCTTTTCATTCTTTTGCTAATACGAATCGAAAGTGCACTGATGGATTGTTCTGCTGCTTTTCTTTGTTGATCCACTGATGGTTAAGCAGTCTCTGCTAGCAGCGAACCCCCTAGCTGAGTGCCTTTGTTATTGCTTTCACTGCTACTTTTCAAAGCTTTCACTAAGTCACGTTTGCCCAGAACTAAGGGCTCATTGTTGAATGGAATATGTCTGATATTTTCTTCTGGAATGCTTAGATTTTTAGCTATTTTTCCATCAAATCATAATAGTACTTTAAAAGACCAGTGAATACGTTCGGGTATGCATCCTAAATAACACTATTTGCATTCTTCATTGTCATACAGGAACAACACCACTCCAAAATCACTTTGTTGTGAGAATTCACCTACTTATTTAGGGCACGACTAGGAATGCACGTTGGTTGGTAAATGTTATTTACATGTACGCCATTAAACTTTAAAAATTATTCGCAGTAATAAATGCCGAAAGTAGTTTCTTAGCGGCTTAACAAACAATAACGTTCGGCTCCTTTGAATCACCAGATATACAAATGTTATATCTCAGAGCGCAAGTCCGGCAAGCCAGACTCAAATTCTTTTCTGTCAGTACACATAGTGGAATGTATCTAGGTAGTTATGTAACAATACTCTTAATTTATATCGACTACTTTTGCTAACACACAAGGTACACTTAAACAAAAGAAAGTGTTGCATACTAATAAACTTCTTCATGTTTAAAGATGTGTGAACTGATGTGTAAGATGTGTAACTTTTGAGAACCGTGTATACCACATCGACAGGAATACAAATTAACGGTTCAGGCATGAATTCTGTCGGTTAAACTTGACGGTATGCCAGGATTTACTTAAACTGGCTCTTCTGAAACAGCGCTTGCTTTCTGTAATTCAGTGGTAAATTAAGCTTCGTTGGTGGGAATGTGTACGTCATATGGAATAATTTTCCATGATTGTTTTAGATTTAATTCAAAACAACTTCATTTATTATCCGCTAATATTTAAAACCACTGCACTGAGATGATGTAATATTTATCTGAACCTGGAACTACTTCTGATTTGTCCAGCTATTAAGAGAATGGGAAAACGATCCTGTTCTTTGCTGCGTAGGTATGTTTCTTTGGTGTACTTCCTCGGCGTCTAAACGTAATCATTAGACTTAGCGATGTTCACCGTAGAAACTTGAGCTGATCAACAGTCAAGCGCAATTGCTTCCACTGAAAAAAAGATAGATTAACCACCTGCATTTTCTCGAGCAATCAGCTGAGGAGAGCACCTTGGCGTACACCGATGACTAGTCAGTAGTATGCGGAACGTTCATCGGACATGCAACGTTTGCACCCAGAGCTCATTACTCACTCGTAAGCATTCATAGATATTGGCTTCTGATGATGAAGCAAAGTACCGGTTAAGTTTCGGAAGAATATTCACTTATGGTATGAGAACCATTGGCTACCATGCTGTTTCATCAAAAGTCAACATTTAACTATTTCGGTTCGTTTCGCTCAGTGCCTGTCATAAACCACCTACTAATTTGGTACGTTCGGTTTCACAACGCCAGGTGAAAAGAGAACCCTAAGCAAAACGGCCATTCATTTCTGCCAGTGTAAGAAGTGTTCTAAAATAAACATTTATCTGGTATAATAAGGATTCTACAGATCATAAAATCGTACGAATTTGAGTGTTGGTTTTACACCATACGTTTTAATACCGAATTATTTCTTAAGGGTATAATGTTGTCAA
Organism: Paragonimus heterotremus; assembly: GCA_013368495.1. NCBI lineage: Eukaryota > Metazoa > Platyhelminthes > Trematoda > Plagiorchiida > Troglotrematidae > Paragonimus > Paragonimus heterotremus. Next base: position 108,698 of record LUCH01000948.1, on the reverse strand, counting down.
CTGTCCCAATTTTGAAATTTATTTTGGGTATATATGGATTGGTGTAGTACCTCTGCTTCTTTCAGATACTTCTTTCGGTACACGAAAAGCCTGAGAGTTTGGTGACTCGGGTTGAGGCAACAGATGAAGATGACGGACAAAATGGATTTATAAGGTATCTGCTGGTAGGAGAAAAACGTACCTTTAATTTGCACTCTGATAATGGGGAACTGATTCTGCTGAGAATGCTTTCTGTTGAAGATTTGGTAAGTTTTACTAAAAAGAAATTGCTTCATATCAACAGTATATAACTTCTCACAATCTAGTAAATTGTATTGTGCACTGAAAATAGTGACAGCAAAATCCGATCTCTGATTTACTGCTCACATTACTGTTGAAGTTTTCGACTAATTGTATGAACTTTTGAAAATTTTTAAACTATCCGTTTACGACATTTCTTTCTGAAATTAATTTTGTCCAGGTATAGTTTGATCCGGGATTATACAGTCGCAAGACTGTGTTTTTAAGACAATTCCACTTATACCAGTTGAACGTTTTTTTAGAAAAATTACTGCATGAAACAAGCCGGATACATAATTAGTCAAAGTTGTTGCCCTCTAGTCGGGCCATTTTCAGTCGTTGGATACCACATTACTGTACCTCCCAATCAACTCACCCTTAAGCACTCAACAATTAAATTGCAACCTTAAAAATCATTATGCACTGTTAAAATCCACTATGATATACAGATCATATAACTTACTTCAATCGTCCATGACAGACAACAAAGCGTCGATTGTATGTGCTAACGTGTGATAACCTGACTAAGTAAAACAGTTTACCGTCTGGCAGGAAGTACTTGAAGTGGTTGAATGAAAATTAAAAAATTGGCTTAGATTTCCCATGCATTCAGCATTTTCTATTTGCTGACAACAGCTCTGAAACACTTTTACCTCTTTGTTCATTTTCTACTTACTCACAATATTCGTTCATCTCGTTTCACCTTGCTTGCCGTGAATTTAATTAGAGTAGTACTTGCTTTCATTTGAATAATATACTTACAGTCTGCAGTAGCAGCCACACCCCATTTTTGTTTCAGTTTTCATCACTGAGCATACCACCAATGAGATAAACGGAACACAATAACCCCAACACTTAAGTGACATGAAGCTGTGCATCAAACCGCAGACGAAAGTGATTGGACTAATTAGACCCAGTGTCATGTTAATCAAATCGGGTGTTCTAACACACGTTTGTCCTGAGTCAGTCGTATCAGTAAATGGCGTCCAGAAATTAAGTATGGTAAGACCTTTAGATTTCTAAACAAAACTGATACGAATCTGCTGATGATATTTGTAAACTAATCACGTTTCAATAGGCTGCACCTGCAATTCCATTAGTTTACTCATAAAAAGACTCGCTCACTTACACCAACTAAATGTTGTTTAGATCTATCGTGTAAGTTGTGGCTGCGATTTTACGGACATTCATTCAAACAAAGGCTCAGGGTAATGGGGATAAAATTTACACTCGATAGTGTATTAATAAGAAGGAGCATGCAGAAGAAATGTTAATCACTGCAACTTCGCTCATATGTGCAACTGCGTCAACACAGAGTGGGAGATTCGTTTTATGACTCTTCTGAGGTTGTAATCCCCAAATGTGACAGTGCTAATTGTACAGTCTCGGTTGTTGTCGATAAAAATTAAACTCTGCTCACAGTTGATCACAGTCTTTGCAGTGAGTTAATTTTCTAAGTCAAACACCCTTGAGTTCGGCTCGTGTCAGAGCACATCAGAATTACACTATCATGCTAAAACCAAATTTTGATTTTCAACTCACGTTTTCCTGAGGGAAAAGTGTTGACTATCACTTCAGTGTTTTGATACCAGACACAACGAAAATGATTTATCTAACTGCTCGGCCATATTTGCTTATGATTGCCATGGGGCTAGAAGCAGTAAATGTTTGTTGACCGACACCAAATACCTTAATAGCAGAATCTCTTTTTCACACTGAAATCAAGTAAGTTGTCAAACGGACCAAATGAATTTAAAAACACAGGTAGTTATATGAGATATGAATTACACAGATTAAAAATCATTCCTGTTTAATTGTAATATTTATCTTGGAATCAGTTTTAGTAATCCACACCCCGACGACTTATTGATAGTTAACATGCTTCTCTGAGAGTTTAAGGAGATGTGTGGTTTTACCCTCAAGAAAATTTCTACTACTGAGATTAACGGCAGTTAACACGGTTACCGCATTTCATTTCGCGGCAACAAACCCAACCGAATGCATGGGTAAATGTGGTTGAGCAATTGGATAGGTTAGCTTACTTTCTCAACTAGTAAGAAGACTAGTAAGAACTAGTAGGAAGACTACGACATGACAGTCAACATGGTTGCCTCATGCGAGTGTAGGCTGGAGATCAGAATTCTGTCAGTGCAAGACCGTGCACTTCTGGGCCCTTAAACGCGAGTTGTACTCGAAGATAATACTTTTTACATAGAGTTCTGACTGTTAGATGCATCAGAGTAAGGTAGAATGAAAGTTATGACCAGTTGTATACAAGTTGATTCACTCTAGAATCTGTTTTCCTAAAACCAATGTAATGTCCGGAAATAAGTTTTAAAAATAGTGAGGTATTTTTCTAATCGACTTTTAATCCATTACCAAGCGTATGGTGAGTTAAGCCCCAGATATTACACAGTCTAGAAGGTACTGCAGTTCTGTTCCTATCAAAATTCGCCCTACACTCAAATAACTCATGCGTGTCTGCTGGTTTACAACGATGTGGCAGGTGACTACACCTACGGGCGTAACATCCCACCTGTCAGTCACACTGCGCTTCTCTTATCGGGCCTGAAATCACTCGATTAAAACCGGTTAACTAGTAAGCCAGCAATTAAATTTTATGCACCACGGCGCGTAATGTACCATTTGTTAAACTGATATAAATGTAGGCGTGCTGCTAGCTGTCTATCGTAGGAGACACCGTCCGATATTCCAGGAGTGGCAAGTAAAGAATCAACACTTCGTTCGATTTTTAGCTAATTATTCTTACTACTGAAAAATGACTGGTAACTTTGAATTAACGAGCGATTAAAGCGCTAGCTAACAGACAAACAAAACGGCCGATTTTGCAAGGAAAACGGAGCAACCTTACCTTTCGATCACCATCCGCTCATTTTAGTCCACAGTTAATAGTTCGGCCGATCTACCGTGGCCTATGCCAGGAACATCGAACAACCCATCAGTGCACTACATTTTTCTGGTCTTTTCACGTGCTAGTTTGTGCCCATGAAAATTACCTCCACTATTGTCTGTCCCTTCTCCTTGCACCGTTTCCAGTGACAATCGTTGGAGGACCTATAGGCACCGGGTTTTAGCTTACTGGAACCGCCACTGCCTGCCACTGCCATTCATCGATCATCTTCCGTCATTTTTAGATTTTGTTGTAATTCTTCATGCGTTCTTCACCACCAGTGGACAACAAACGAAACAACTGGACAGAGGAATCACAGGCACATCTTGATCAGGCACTCACTAATTACATTTAACACTAACAGCTAGTAAGCAGTATAGTAAACGAAGACTGGTATTAATGACAAGTGACTTCCACTGCTTTTACTGTGTGACTTTATGTCAAAACTAGGTTGTGAGGTTCCTCTGTGCCCCTAAACTTGTAGATACTTACAGTTAATACTCTCACACATTATTGCTTTTTTGTCATGAGATGCAAATAAAGGAATACTGGGTGTCCATTTTGTTGTAGTTTGAAACATAGAAACGCATGTGGGCATCACTGGTTATGGACGCACAAGTAGCAATGTTCACTTTTGTACGGTGTGTATGGTAGCAACACTTCAGCACAGCCATACGCTCTCATCATGATGAACCTTAAAAGATATGGTTGTTAACTTTGTTATTCGGTTTTGATCCTATACTGAATTGACGGATAACAGAGGTGTGCGTGCTTGCCTAGTTAAGATGTCCACAGCACTCTGGCCATAAGGACGAACGACCATAGGTTCCACTGCTGAAGTGATGTGATTGAAAAACGGCTGGCAGCGAGTGGCGAAAGTGAGGTATGTCGGACGTGACTAAATAACAGTGGGCGCTGGCAGAAGGTCACCCTAGAATACATGTTTACAGTGAGAGGAGTGGTAATTTTTCCATTCACGGTTTCCGATCCTGAACGAACTTCAGCGTGATAATTATTAGAATTGTGTAATGATACGGCAATGCAGAGGAGACCTGCTGTTTGGATTCCTAAATTAGGCTGGATGTTTTAGTCACTAAAGGGTCTCAGTACTAGGCTTTCTGTGGTGAGTGCGTGCAGCATGAACTGTGCGAAAGCTGCGAGTAAATGGCTGACATAGGTACATAAATGCGTATTATCCGCACAGTCGTTCAAAGGTCAGTAGATATATTTCAATTCCTGTTTTGATGTGACAAAGCGCATTCGCGATCTGCATGCCCTGATGAATTTTAAAGGCGTTAACACGTATTGAACATATGATTTTCCATATATGTAGTTCTGTGAGGGGCGTATCAATAAACCGGTATGTTTGTATCGTATACCGCTATCTCTTTGTTACTCACACGTGGATCAGTTTTGGAAACTACCATGCACTACAAAACAGTAATGGATGTATTCAAGGATTTGTAATGAAATCGTTAACAATCCATTTTTCTGCACATGGCCAGAAATGTATTTTTGAGAAAATTACGGCTCCCAGTATCGAACTGCTTTTATCAAACTTCTCAACTGACTACTAATAACATAAATACTTGATGTGCTTGTGGTCTTTTATGAAAGTCCAGCAGTCACTGAGCGGAGTTATTCTTAAGCGGCTGCGTAGAATGGATGTTGCTACTTGACAATATCTGTTATATCCGAGTCAATAGTTCTCATTTGCCTTCTAGTCTGCATAAAATTTGGTCACGTAAACCCAGCACAGAACAATGGTTTGCTTTTACGGCGCCTACTATAAACCTTGTACTATGTGACTCTTTTGGTAAGAATGGTGAAATCGAGGTCTGTGTTGTAGGCCGGAATTCTCATTTGCTCATTTATCCATGCTTATCGTACTACAACACAAGATCCTACTTACGGTTACTCTGTATTACCCCTTTATTAAGTGGACACAATTCACCGCTTGCAATGGCGGGTGTTATCAGGATCAGCAGACAAGTGATGGAAACTTTGTTTCTATACACCACGGTTGCTTGTTCAAACCCTATTTAAGTTATTTCATACTGATGGTCTTCAGAAAAAACAAACACTTGCTTTGACTTGTCTTTCCAACAGTAAACACCAAACAATTTGTGATTGATTACTATTCTGACCCCTAATATTAGTCGGTAAAACTGTCGGCATGAACTGAATTGTGTTCAACCAACTGTTGTCGTGTTATGAAGTCACACTATTAAGCTGTACACAGCTATTCTGTTTTAAAAATGAACGGAAATGTCTTAGTTCATGTGGTGTTCAGCTCAATCTATGTTACAATTTTAGGGTGATTATACCCTCACCGTTCTTGCGGTTGACAACGGTGAGAAGCCCAAAACGGCCACGGCTCAAATTGAAGTTCGAATTGCAGACATCCCCCCAAAAGAAACTTCTCAATCTATCGAAGGCGGTGAAACTACTAGACTTTCACCAAATGTCCCTGAAAAAAAAGCTAACGAACTAATTATACTTTGTATTATATTGATCACAATTTTTATCAGTTCCATACTTATTGGTATTATTTTTGTTGTATCGAAAGGAGGCTTCTCAGCATTACTTTTTAAACACAAAGTTATACACCAGGATTACAGACAAACACATTCTCCTAAAGAACAATGTTCCAGCAAAGATGTGAACCTAACACAGACGTTTGAACAGGATCTACAAACGTGCTACCCCCAGGAAACCACCAGAAATGGTTACTTTAAAACCGGCACACATCCGTTTATACAGTGTGATGAGGAAATACAATATGGAGTGCAATATAATCAACAATATTCTGATCAGTGCATAAGAGAATGGCCAATACCGTGAGTTCCTGAACACAGTTTGTTACAAAATTGAATTTCTAATGCTGCTGGTAGATCTGAAAAGTCTGATTATAAAAGTCGGGTCAACTATTTTTAGTAGTTTAGCCGACTCTGATAATATCTATAGTTTCCCTTTATAATTCAGCTGATACCTCTCAACGAACTTAGTAAAAGTGTTGCTTCAAATACTTCAATCTTTTGGACATAATATATATCTAAACCATGAAAGCGAATGGTTGACTCATGTAGGTTGCACGTTATAAGTTTGCACATTATAAGGTTACACATTATAAGGTTCCGAAAACAAGGTTCTCGCGTCAGTTATATTGAAGTGGTATTAATTTTGACAAGATTGTGGCATCTGTTACAAGAAGTGCGACATTTGCTAAACTAAGATGATAATTGTGACATGCTATCAGTTAATTTGCAGTGCGTAGTCGTTTTCCAAATATGGAAATATAGTCAAGCACACGTATATGGCAAAGTATACGTAATTCAACATGTCACCATCTATTCACAGAAGAGTGAAACTTCGTGTTATTCCTATTTGAAAGAGTAGTTTAAAACAGCAATGTGAACTATAATTCACTGCTGTACCATGCATAACTCTATGTCGGAAATAAACAGACAAACTTTGATGTCTGACAGTTAAACAATTCACTGAACAAAATCAACGCTTCATCTTAGATTCTGGACTGTTATTATGCTGATTAAAAGATCGAAATTTCCTTAAATATGCCTGTTTCGTCTAACAGATTAATTTCAAAAGACCATGAAAAATAGGTTTAAGGCCAACTTTTACTTTCAAAACATCTCTACATCCAGCCCTCTTTCGTTTTTCAGAATATTACCCGAAGCAAAAACAGTTTTATTCCCTATTTGTTGCAAAAGCAAAACCAGTAGTTTGCTTTCATTCCTATTCTAATCTAATTAGGCCATACTGCAACCTACTGCTTCGAGCTGTCACTTGGGACCTAAAGAATAACGCAGAAAAAAACATTACTTCTATTCCACGATCACTTATTTCATATCCAGTCTTGATGATGCATTAATTAGGTATCAGTATTTCCGCTTCATCTCACTAGAACGCTCTTGCAATTACCAGAGAAACAACTGAGAAGAACGTCCGAAATGAACAGCAGACGTGTTAAACATTTTAATCAAACAGGTCAGATTAAGTGCTTCATATAAATATTAAAATTTGAACGGGTGATTCTAGTCTGAACATGAACTGAAATGCTTCATATTTTGGAAAAATAGCCAATTAGAAGATTGGCTCGGATTCACGTTTTATTTAGACATTACACAAGATTTATCTCAAATATATTTTGTTTCACTTTCGAAAATGCAAAGATAGCAACTAAATATATCTTTCAAAATAAATCGTTTCGTTTCAACAACCCCAGACACATTTAAATCGTTGTGCGAAAACTTTCACTGAATTTTATTCAGATCTAATAAAACACTCCGTACTTTTGTTTTAGACAACATGGGAACACATCTGCTCACAGACCCGGATATTTTGGAGAATTTGCGATGGAGGAGAACGAACTAGCACAGTTGCAACACCCTTTCATTTTGAAAACGGGTACCTACTTTGAGAATTTTCATGTACCTGACCAGAACTATTATCAGGAAAAATTATACGACTTGTGTAATAAAGTTTCAACTTCTACCGAAGACTACTGCGGTCTCCTGAAAACACCGGTATATCCATTAACGATGACAGGAGTCTCAACTTCAGAAGCGAAGGCAAAACAAATACTAACAGCACAATCTTCAATGTTGATGTCGTCCCCTTATCGTACCTGAAATAGTACATTGGTGAGGCCTGTATGTGATAACCGGGATACCGAATTATTTTTACAGTAAACAATACAATATATGTAGTTCGCCATCTTGATAGTTTTGCATTTTCTTGTTTGGAAGGTATTTGATTATTTGAGTAGTTAAGTTATTTCCATTCAACTTAGGAAAGGTGCAGTTAAACTTAAATTAAAAGAGAGGATACACAATTGTGATCTGCCGCAAACTTTGGTTGCAATTCAGTCATCATCATCATTCCAAACCTATTGCAATTTAACCCATATTTTTCATTAGACGGGACATCTGAAGTGCACTAGTAGTGTGGTGAGCACCAAGGTGAACTGACTTTATTCCATAGTAGAGTACTACATGAAGTAAACATGATGTTCCACAGCAAACAGAAAAAATAACGCCGTATGCATTTCTCAAACCTATACTATAACGCTAAAAGCTACCCGTAGAACACCACTACTGTTGCTTCACATTTCGTTTCCAACAGTTATGCGGCACTCACACCTTATTAAATATTCATTACGTTGAATTTCGCAAGGACAAAATTATGTGAACAACACGTGCGAATAACGTTTTATCTTCTTAGCAAATCAAGTAGCATTCGTACGTTATATTTTAAAATCAACCAAAAAACTTGATCCTTGGCTGTCTATAAAATATCAACAGAACGGAAATTTCATAATCTTACTCAGAATCATATAACTGGCAAAAATGGTTTGACGAAATTCAGGAAAGTGGCGCGATATAATATATCACAATCTGTTTTCCACAACTTTTAGATAAAAAGTAACCGTGTTCTACGGCCAGGTGCGCTAATGTCATATTGAGTGTTGTTAGGTTCAATCAACAGTTCATTTCACAACACTAAACTAGCTGACAACACTAATTTCCTGTGTCTACTTTCCGGACTGTGTATAAGACTTAACACATGGAGACGGCTGCAACAGCAAGCAAAACCGGTCAGCAGTGAGATTGCGGACTGTGTGGTTGATAACAGTTATACAACGAGCGTTCCAATTCTAGTTCGGTTCGTTACAACTTATGGTATGTTAGACATTCGCATGAATTTCTTCCGAGTGCAGACGTCAGGATTGTACAAACGGTTGGTAGCGGCTGCAGAAACTTTGAGAACCTCACCATCATGGATTTATTCTTGTGCATTTGATAGAAGGTTTGAAATGCGAACTTTTTGTTAGCAGAACGAATGAACCTGGTGAAGTAAACAATGGTTGTCCTTGAGTATGGTTTACTCACACCACTGTTCAGCTTTCTATTCCTTCGATGGAAGTAATATGCACACTAGTCAAGCCAAGTATTGGCAGAATATCATCCATATTCAAGTGCTCAGCAATAAGGCAAAAGGTGTAGGTAAAATACATGAAGTGTAAAACCGTCAGTAGTTGCGCTCAAACGCTCATTTCCTGGTGCGCCCTAACAACTGCCACATACTGAACAAAACTGAACCTTACTCAAACAAATTTTTAAACACAGCGCTACCGTTAAAGAACCCTAAGTCCGTAGTCTCAAGTGGAACACTCCTTTCTGTTTATACCAAATATTTTTATACTTCTAGTATTGTTATCTAACCTGGTTGTCAGGCCCAAACGGCAATTTTCCAACGTTTGATGACACAAGTTGCATGTGTTTAATGATCACTATTCCCTGGCAGCACACGACCGGGTCTCATGACTGGTGCCTCTCTTCAGACAAGCGTACAACGTTTTTACTAAGCCGTTTTCATGTTTTGATTGATGTTTTTGTAAATTCCGCGTGATCCAAACAAGATTCCTGCTTGTGGTCAACACAAACTCTCCACTTCATCTGTTTCTATAAAGATTAATGAGTTGTTATCAATTCACTCACGAAATAGATAATTGTTATAATTTTTTTTTGAAAGCAATCAGCAGTTTCCTTTGATTACCGTAATGCGTTACGTTAATGGACTCAGATACAAGTCCGGGGAAGTGTTGCA
>LUCH01000948.1:62966-98778 GCA_013368495.1 Paragonimus heterotremus | reverse complement strand
GGGACAAAGTATTTTCAAGACCTTGCGACAATAATATAGGGGTGTCATTTCTAGTACCATTTGCGGATTTCAACAAACCTGACAGTAAAAGTTTAAAGACACATTGGACACCATGCAGATAAAAGACTAAATAGACAACTAACACTCATCCAACTCGTGTACTACTTAGGTACAACACATCACACATATTTCTTAGGTGGATTTCCAGATATACCGAATAATTGTTTGTCTAGAACTTCAGGGTTTCTTTTTATATTTCGCCTTCTATTGCGTGGGTTTAGACTTCTTTTTATGAGTGCAAGTTTTTAGGTTGATTTCCAGTAAGCTAAAATGGTAATTTATATGAACTCGCGCCCTCGTTGGTGCGTTTACAAAATGGTCAGATGTGCATAGCTCCATCGCACTAAGAGCACCTGATACGTTTGTTCCAAAACTGTTGCCTGCATGAATTTTGCCTCACTTTGTAATGGTAAGTTAAATCAAGCATGCCCGTAAATCGTTGTTCGTCTAGTAGACCGTTTACAAAGAGGTTCTCATGATTAGGATGAACTCAGGTTTTAATACATATAATTTAGCTATGTTAGTTTTGGGTCTAAATGTGCTACATGAAACTCTTGTAGCTGCGATCACATTTAGCTAGGGCGGGAACATATCGTAAAAGTGCACTTAATTCTGAAAAACAAACTTAATGTTTGCAATTAACGTAAGTTTTTAAAAACATGCGATAATTATTTCATTGGTTGACCTCAGTAAAACGACCGCATCCTTCTTTAGAGCTTCGGCCGTACCAAACTGCAAATCAACCTTTCTGGTATTATACATTTGGGAGTAAACACCGCTTCGCTATGTGGCAGCTGCCCAAATTTGGAGGTGATGAGGTGTATGGTTGCAAAACTCAAGGAATTTCTCATCGAACTCAATGCTGAATGGCGATGGTCCGTCCACAGGACACATTAAACTTATGTCAGTACTCGCATGTTTGCTTTCTTTCAGGCCTCAGACAAAACGTGTTCTGTGGCAATGTCCGCGAAAACTGTAATCAACCCACCAGAAACTGGATTTAGAAACCTAAAACTCTAACTTGTAGAAAGCAGGACCTATTGTATACGGGTATTCTGATTGTTCTTCTTTAGTTGTTGCAGTCAAGATAGTAAAGGTCATTCATAATGAGCGGACACAGCAGCAAGAGTCCAGGACAATGACAGTAGCATGCCAGTGACAGTCTGAGAACAGTGGCCTGTTGGTCTAGTTGCTGTCACTGTTGACATTTATAAAGAGGTTCCAAGAAATACCAACCATAAGTCAGATGGCAAAGTCTGCGGCAAAAATAACGGAGATCTCGAATCTGGAATCAGTTAACAAACGACTTCTTCGGACATCCTGAAGACTAGAAAAATGAACATATCGTCACCCAGAGGCATCCGCAAAATAACAGCTTTTTACAGATCTAACGAAACAACATGTAAGCACATTTTGTAACACGATGGGTCAAGTTGTTATTTGTTGAGATAGAAACAACATTTATAAACGCGCGCGGCATTGTTACTTCCTAGCTGTGCATCAAGACTGATTTATGATTAGTTCGAGCCATCTGATCCCGATCCCGTTTCACGACAATGTTGTAGGGAGTGTTTATCTGTTCTCAGCTTTCTCAGGAGACACCAGTTCAGATTTTACCAGACACAAGATCGTTCAGTTGCTAAGCGACCGTGCCGTGCTATACCTATCCTAATGATTGCAAAAATGACACTGATACCATTGCCAACCAAAAACAGATCATTAGCTATGACCGCCAAACCCAATAAGATCTATGGTTTTACCTGCACTCGCAAAAGCGGATATGTTGACTGCAAATAAAGGCAACTGTGAGTCGACATCGACACGTCCCGAGTGAAAGGCAGGATCGACAAACAGGACTATGCGTAGTGCCACTAGCGATCATCTCAGAGAAACTGGACATAACACTGACGCCAGTAAACGTTTTCCAGTTATCTGTAAAGTTACGGAAACCATACAAATCCGCCGGACATGCCCCCTATATTTTGGGAAATAAAACCAAAATGGCCAACTGCCTTGTTTCGTCCTACTAACCCCCATTTTATTTTACATCTAATATTTGTTATCTTAATTAACAGCCATATATGATTTGGACATCAATTTATCAGTAGTTTTAGTTTGGCATTTATCATCCTAACTTTAACTGTCATTGTCATTCTGTCTGCCAGCCTTCTCCGTTCAACCTAGTATCTGTAGTTTTTGAAACTTCCTTGTGACTATCAACTTTCCGTACAATGACCTCGACATACTTTTATGTTCAGAACGTCGCTGATATGGTATCTCGACCGTCATCGCTTCTAGATAATACGTCATCCAATTACACTTGGTCGTTATCACTTTGGAGGTGGTAACTAACGAATAGCATGCAAAATGTCCGTGCAGAATAAAACGCACTTTATCCACTCGCTTTTTTGAATGTAATTGTTACTTCAAAATTAAAAAATCGATGTATCAAAATAATCATCGTAGAAGCTGCTAAGTACTGGTTGCCGTTGAGAGTTGCGCAATGGGCATGTCCCGACGAACTTTGATCCGGATATTGATACTGTCCACTAAGCAAGAACTTTTGTCCGAATGCTGAAGTGTAACTCTTCTGGTTACTCGGGATGCTGACTTTCGGTTTAACCAATTTTCTCGTGGTATATTAACAAACGTGTCAGCACTGAAGGTACCCTGACTATGCGTGCGATACAGAGTATATTGAGGCGAGATTAGTTATGTTTATCGCTCCAAATACAAATGAAATACGATCTATTTTTGGCTTAGGGAGACAAGAATTGAGATAGTCGGTGCAAATACAACGTACTTGTCAGACATCAGTCTATCACATAGAGATGGCTTCACTACATACTCCCTTATGATAACACTTTAGTTTTTGGTGACCCGTGAACTGTTTTGATAGTCATCTAAATTTGCCGCAACGTGCAAACACTCAATTGACTTCCAATAATAACAGTAAACCATGGACAAGCCGAATGATTTAGATAATATAAAGTAAATGAGGTTGTAAAACCCTTTGACCCTAGCAATTTCAAACGTATGACATACCTAGCGGGATTTCAACTGTTGAGATACGAAACCGGATACAGAATCTCATATCTTCATTACTTTAGATCCTCCACCCAGACAAACCGAATATAGGGTTCAACCAGCAAAACCAAAGTCGAAGTTCAAAATTTCATCAAAACCTTGACTAGTTTCATCTCAGTGTTGATCTGAAAGAACATGGGCGTGTTCTGTAATTTTCCTTACTTTAGAAGGACACGCGCACAGGAGGTAGAGTTGAACCGTTTTCCTGTGCTTGGACCGTCGGAACGCAGCTTTTGATTAACAAATATCTTTGGACCTGTATACTCCTAATCGGCTACTGTACATCAAACAGAGGTAAGTGGTGCATAATATAAACAACAGTACTTAGGAAAGTCGATATGTGAATAACTGTACCTTGCGAAGTGAATTGCTATAACACCTGGCATTCAATTCAGAATCTGTAGAACACCTTAGGCTATCTTTTTTAACTCGGCAGGTTTACTGCTCATCAAAACTATCACAGTCTAATGAACACTTTAATTATGGCGGCCGGCCGGATCCGCCTCACAATGAGTCATGCACAGTCGTCAAAATACGTATGGATTACTAACGTAGTAAGTACTCGAGAGAGTTAAACTAAAGCGGTTCATAGGAATGAATTTGCCTTTGGTACGGTGAAAGAACAGAAACTTTGCCTCATATTTTTACAGCGTAAACAACTTTGACAGTTTCAGACCTTTGTAACCAAATTTTACTTGCCCGAAGTTGAGCTTAGCAGGCGTAGATTCCATATCACCCTCGACAACCAATTAGGACGCTCGTTTCTGTCTAACAATGGCTTTCTGTACTGGCCAATTCTAGACCCTCTACTATTAGTTTTACTCATCTGATTTAACAAGTTTATTCAAACTACTAATGCTGCGCCAATCCGTTATTGCAAAGTGTGCATGTTACACACAAGATGTACTACACCAAGGTACCCAAAATTAATTAAACTTACACGACCAGTTTTCCATAAATAACTGTTCACACCAGAATGCTGCCAGGAGCAAAAGCATGCGCACCCGGCAGTAAAATGGAGCCGATTAACATCCAAGCGATCACGAGCTTAACTTTTTCGAACGACCTGTAACAGTAATTGTCAAATTACTCACTGTCCCCAACGCGCAAGTGGCCCAGTATCTCTTTGGAATAATCGGCAAATTATTTCATCCCGGCTGAAGTTTACAACTCGCACCTCCATTGTAACTCTTCACTTAGAAATTGACACAGATTTGCTCCCGGCTTTTATTGAAAGCTCTCAGCATTGTAATTTTAAGAAGCTCAGGACAGGGTTTCACCCAGAAAAGCTGGATGCATCCGGTCATCTATCACGCTGTCGCTGTCAAATGAAACCAGTGTCACTCTCTACAAATTCAACGAACTGAAAAGGCTTGTAATAAATCCTCACAAAGCTGGTACGTCTGATGATTCGCAAGCAAGCAGCGTCGCATTAGACAAGAAATAACGCTTAAAGGGTCAATCTTTATAAGCTGTTTTGGATAAACGATTGTACGGACAAAACGTAATTTTGATAGTGATGTGGCAGTCCCGGAAGATCTAATTTTGTAACGCCTGATTTGCCTAACCTATTCTGAACTCTACCATATTAGTACACGTTCACTGATAAAAGGTCCTCTAATGGCGATGCAAAGCCATCTTATCGCAACAGCGAAAGCGATTTCGATCTTGGCACACTGGTTTCCTTATTGTTGTCATGGCAGAAGTGATGAACTAACAGAGGTAGAATGTCCAAATCGGCCTATTGTAACTTGCCTGATAACAAACGAATGGCAGTTGACTAACTGCAGTCTATTTCTATTTGCTGTCGTCAAACATGTTCAGTTTTAGACTTTTAAAGGAAGAACATCAGACAAGTGGATTCTGCAAATTAACTGTACTTCATAGCAAGATTTGCCCCATTTACTTGTTGCTATTAGAAATTGTTCAGTTCGGTTAAAAGCAATGAGTTTATTGACTTTGGCCATTAAAATATTTTGCTGCTATATTTTGTTACAGTAACTAATTTTTTCGTCAGGCTCACTTTAACTTGAAGGAAACATTATTCAATACCGTGTTTTATGCACAAGTAATCTGATAGCCCAAGGTAAGATTACTTAAGTAATCAAATTTGTACGTGCCTTATCAACTTTTCATAGCCGAAAGGCAAACGCCGGCTGTCCAGCAAAAATCATCAGTTTCGGATAAAGGTGGAGTTGGCGAAAAAAGCTAGTGTGATTGCTTTCGTAAAAAAACATCCGTGCATAAAATGTATTCAGAATTCAATTTTAAAACTCGATGTTTAGTTTCATTTGCTATCAACTCTAGAGTTAAGCCTAAAATTTAAACCGAAAACAAATCAAAATGGTTTGGATAATTTATGCAACACCAGGACAGATTCGATACACCAGTAATTTATTGACAGGCTATGTGTCCAGTACAAAGTACTGCAAGAATACTACGAAACAATATGGTATGCTTTAATTATAAATTGCTATTTTTTTATAAATACAGTGTATGTTGCCGGGTGCCGGTCATAATCGTTCATCGATAACGGAAAAACTAACTTCACGGGAACAAGAGCGTTGGTCTTTATATGTAAGAAGTTGAAAATCTCTGTTTTATGTATTAATATAAAGTGTTGAATAATATACCGAAATACGAAGTGAGCAGATTGAAAATTTGAATAGTTCTATTGAACATTTTGCGCTGAAGTCTACATGAATATGTATGAAACAATGCACGGTATTCTGTTCTGCAATATTTCGAGTTGAAATGGCGCTAGAAATTGACACTGACATCTACTAAAATAAGTGTTTGCATCAATTGCTCACGTTTACTAAATTCATATGTTTTTATTCGAAAGGTTTTCAGATAGCTTTACTCTTGAAGAGTAGTAAAGTCGAATTTTACTAATGACAGTGTCATACCTCGGATTCATCCTTTGATTTGTCACTTGACTACTATGCGATCAAAAGTTCCAGTGTGGTTCTAAATTACGCCAAACTTTCCGAAGGCATAAAGGTTTTATGATTGATGAAAGGTGTAGGATATAGGACTCGGTGTGAAAAAATTTAAATTGAAAGATAACACGTCAACCACTTTAATGTTTATTATGATGCCGGAAGGCAACACACTGAGCCAATGTGAACACAACTCAACATTCCTCTGCTCAGCAGTGACGGGGCAGTCGATCCCCTGGATCACTTGGTGGATTCCATATCAGACAGTGGGACGGATGGGTAACAGAGTCCAAATATGTAATTTCCGAGTTCCTGGTGTGGCTTCGTAGCTCAGGTGATAGAGCGCTTGTCGCGTTCAGGCATAGTGTTTCTGTCGCTGGTTCGAATCCATCCGAAGCCCTGACTTTTCACAGTTGGGTCTCATCTAAAATCATAAATCTGCCAAGCCACCCATTAGTAACATAAATCACCGAAACCGATATTATTTGAAACTATGTAATTTACCTGGATATATACATTTCAAAGGGTTATGTCTTGTGGTTTAAAATAACCGAATCACTTGAAAGAAAAATGGTAGTTTTCTAACATCTTCTATCTACCAAAACGCTCGAACCTGACTGCCATCTACACCACACTTTTGACGTACATACTCAAAGTTGACGACCAAAATTAACGCATCAAATTAAACCTCGACTTAGCGCAATTACCAATCAAATCGGAATTTTCTCTTTGTAGTATACACACAATGCAATTTCAGAGGTTATATTATCCAGTTATAACAATGTGATATTGAGGGTTTAATTTTAATGCTTAGGCGTAAAAAAGCAGCAGGTTTCTGTGCATATTCTCAATACCGTGACGGTTTATCCTTGTGGTATCACATCATAAATGCGCTACCACTGCTATATAATCATCAGTTATATTTCCTCATGGGTGTTACAAGTTAAGCTGTGGTTGACGGGGAGGATGTTGGAAGTTGATGAATAAACCGCGCAGCAAACATAGATAAACCTTAGCAAGTAGCAGTGTAATCTCAACGTTATCATTAGTTTCATACTGTGCAGTCAGTGTAATATCGAGTAGGAGCTATTTTTACGTCCTCTTTCTAGTAGGTTATACTTATGTGTATGTCTAGTTACAGACGCATTTCTTCTCAATGAACTTCCAAGGTAAACGTTAATAAAATTAAACTCTCCTTTGCAGACATGAATTATTTTATGCTGACAGCGAACAGCATTCATGTGAAAGCGTAACTATTGTTGCAGTGAAAACTTATTGGATTAACCGCTTATCCGAACCCCGACACATTAGACAATTCAAAGTTGCTTTAAAAGACAACATCAGAAGTGGAGAAACACTCAATGTTATGTATTTCGTTGTTTGCCAGGTTGACTGTTTTAACTTAAACCAACTAGATCACAACTTGTGACGTTGCGTGTGTCACTGAGATACATCGATAAACTCGCGTTCTTTTTCCACGAATAACACATGCTTATTGCACCTAGTCCGAGGTCTTCTTCCAATTACTCATGGGAGAGATTTGAATTTGTTATTCTCAGAGCTATTCAAGTCCTGTGATCTTGAATACTACAACTGTGTAATTTGTAACCTCACAGCGCCAAAAATTACGTCCAAAGATATTTAGCCAGCTTTTATTTTTAAATGCGATCTGTATTCTGCAACCTAAGTACTAGTCACCAGTTTTGGATGTAATTAAATGAAACAGATAAGTAGGACAAAATGCAACCTATTTGCTCGTATTTTAATAGTTCATAAGTTTTAAAAAGTAACCGTTACGTTGACAACCTAAAACTCGGAGGTCAAGAAGATATTAATTACAACTGAAACTGTCACTTGTTACTGAGGTATAATTGTCCGGGTCACATACGTTTATAATTCGGTTCAAGCTTGGACGTATCCGCCTCACCACAAAACATTTCTCTTTACCGTTCAAGACAAAATAACCAACCGACAATTTCTGAACATTCTACGGTGGACTTGATGTTTCGCCATGTATTTCGGTCGATAAATTGATAAACGACTGACTGTTTTGAAAGTTACCTTCTTGCTTCGTGAATGCCTTTGGTGAACATCAAGTTTGTAACCGGAACACAAGCTTACAAATTAATCTGTTTTCATTCTATGGACAATTGGACGTCTATAAAATAAAATCAGTTTGTACAGTGAACAAGGAGACAAATAAATCAAACTTTTTGCATGAAGTATTTTTTCTGAAACGACGTGAAATTATTGAGTATCACAGTGCCTTGATAAAAAATTGAAGTTTACGGTAGTTTCATTTCTTGAATAAACCGTGCGAGGTACCTTTAAAACAGCGTCAGTCAGTTGGTTCGATTGTGTTTCACAGGTTGTTCAACTGGATTTTTGAAACTTCGTTGACTGAAGGTAGTTCGCTGACTGGTAGTACAGCATTTGAAGTATATACCGCTCACCGTCATTGGGATAACTGTGTTGTTACAACTTGTTAGAACTTATTCAATCACACCCCCAAATATACCGTTAATTTTATTAATCCTGAAGACAGAATTAAAACTGTTAAGACCTTTGATGTACACTTGTATATTAATATCTCTGGACCAGAAAATTTGAATCGTTCTGGCTCCCTCCACATGTCATTTGCCAGTTTAGCCCGGAACAAATGGAGAATTCAAGGTATCTTCTTTTCAGCCTTATTGATGTCTACTGACCAGATCTTGCACAGAAAGGTTTCTCTTCACGCTCTTTCCATCAGTTATTATTATGCAAATTTGATTTTGTTGTCAGTACAGTTTTGGAACTTACTCGTGGTCTTACACCTGAAACCAAACAAAAAATGTTGTATGCACCTAAAGATTTTCCTATAGATTTTATCCTCTGCCGAAGTGTACAATAACTGCAATCGTTCTCTTGACTGAGTTGAGCAAGTCTACAAGGCTGAGAACATTTTGATTCCACTGTTACTGAAGATTTGTTTATTACGGACTTTGCAAGTTAATAATTACCACGAATTTCAGCCAAAGTGTCGCCTAAAGATGAATCATTAAAATGATTCACATATGTCAAGCATGGATTACACCGAAAAGTAAAAAGTCTTCTATGCACGAACTGTCACAATCTGGTTGGTCGATAATTCATTATTCTGAACCTTTTGACTGACTTTTGTTGTGTGTACACCGCTGAAAAGTACTGAGCGGTACCAGTGAGTGGTGTGTCACGGTCAGATCATAATGACAAATGTTTTGAAGCCAATGTTAATATTAGTGTTTGATAACAAACATAAGAACGAGGTAATATTTGGAGTTAAGCGTTTCTTGAAGGCGGGTGGCAGGGTACAGTTGGCAGTAGATGCTGTGATAAGTACCCACCCAAATAATTCTGCTTGTATAAGAAGATGTATTTTTACAAAATACTTTACCGGTTTTTGAAATTGCTGTTTCCCAGGGTGGCTGAACCATATGGACACAAACCGTTATCATACTACTGAAATTGTATCATGCCTGAAGGAGTGTCCGATTAGTCTTAAAGGTGCAAAAGCACCACCTTACCTGAAGAAATGAACCCAATTAACAATCTAAGTTGGTTTTGTGTTTTGCCGTGGAATCCTAATGGCATAACAGGGTAGTATGCATAATCGTAGCCGCCAAATGTTTATTATTAGGCAAAACAACATTTCTAACCGACCGTTCTTTCCATTTTCTCTTTAGTTCCAATATCTCAGAAATTACCCACTAATCCTTCTGAACTGTAGCACACATTTTGTGTCGCTGAGTAAAAAGGCATTAATTAGTACAGCATTCGCTACAGAACAGAAGTCAATGTAGCCGCAATGGTTGTAGAGCTTATTGGTTTCCTTGGCTTCATTACTTCATTTATTTCAAACTTACAACAGAAGAGAGACTATTTAATCCTGCTAACCCAGATTGGGTGTACTCCAATTCTAAATGTTTGAAAGTGTCACATAGAATTACACGACGGCCAAAAACCTGTGAATCTGCTTTGATTGCATACTTTGTGGAAATTATCATGTAGGCAAATATGGAAGTTCTGTTCATGACAATCTAAGTTATGCAACTGAAATTCCATGAGATCAGTCGAGTATTTAGGTTCAAGAATACGATAGTAAATACTTTGTAGAGTCAACAAATCTTAGAATTACCTTTATTTTGAAGGTGTCCAAATAAATCGTTTTATCATTAATACAGCTGCACAGATGGAAACTTTCGTATCAGATGATTACAGATTAATTTGTGGAATTAAACAGGGAGTTTGTCAAAAGCGTGACACATTCATATAAACTATACGTGATCGAACCGGGCAAGTGATCTGCTCAACGCAGTTCTGTCCGAATTATTCAAACTGTTACTCAAAGTCAATTCGAAAATTCACACTTTGAGACTGTTTATATAATGGTACAGTCATATAATTTCATAGAATTACTGATTGTTCAATGATTTTGCAGCAGTAACAAACAAAGCGTTTAGGCGACTGATAACAGGACTCGTTTTCATCTGTAAGAACACCATTAGTAAGATTGCTATGGTTGGATATTCTGAATTGATTTCAATAAGCTGCACGGGATTTTGTTTGTATCTATGACGCTCAAAGATTATGGCCGGGCTTCTGCAATTCCGTCTTGTGGAAGACGTGCTCAATGAAGTAGCTGTCAATGTGGTTTCCTCGTGACAGTGTGCTTGGAATTTACTTTCTAGCCATGACAAGTTGAGATAAAAGCGGAACTCGGATCCAGTGTCTTCTCCTGGAAAACCGGCTGAAAGATTTACGTGTATGTGTAAGCCGCGATGAAATGTAAGTGATAAACCGCTGTTGGCGGTTTGGGGTTAACCACTCAATAATGCATAACTGATAAGTGTAACAAGGTTGAATCTCATGGTTGGGCTAACAGAACTAACCTTTAGAACCGAATTAAAGAAACGGAACACAATCAAAAGTTATTAGAATTAACATGGTGTTATTGACAAGAATTACAATGAGAATAACCTCTTATCTTGATTGTGAAATAACTGAACACTCAAATTATTCAACAAAAAGACGCTCAAAACGGATCATTCACAACAGACCCGGAAAGACAGTTACCATTCTACGGTAAATTAGCTTGATAAGACAGTCAGGTATAGATAAAGAAGAGTGTGCAAACAATATCAAGCAAGACCGTTTTGATCAGTACGCAGTGTTTATTATAAAAAGAAAAAGACACACCCCCAGTTTACAGTTATGGTGCAAAATTCATCACAGCTGGGTACTGCAACAGAAGGTAAACTCAGATGAAACTTCTATCAGAATTCCTACAAACCAAATTAAAACGCTTCAATGAGTTGAACATAGCAACAGATATGAAAAGTTAAGCTCCCTGAGTAAATTTTAACAAATACAACCACGAATGCTATTCAAAGTTCACCCGCACGGTGTTTAATTGCAAATTGTTCGCGGAAAGTTATCTTTACACATTTTGAAGAGGATAACCGACAATTTTCGAACACAATAATAATGGATTGCTGCTTAAATTTTGCTTAAATTGTTTTAAATGTTTGAATCAAAACTTTGTTCCAAATTGTTCGGTTGAGGAGAAACAACCCAATTTCTAAGAAAACTAATTAAGTGCACTGTTACCGGCTACTGATCAAAGTGCATTCCGGTTAACCTAAATTCGGACATTAACATTTTAAATTTCCACTAATTTCTCAAGGGACTCCAATGTTACATTGCAGTCATCAGTCTTTTACCTGTTGACCTCACCAGGACAGAGGTCAAATAAACAAAAATTTCCCGGTGGGTTTGTTGTCGATAATTATCCGCAGAATATCGAAGTGTTAAAACGAAATTAAGCAGTTTATTAAAAGCACTAAAAATTACCATGGTATTTGAAGTATGCCATGCAAAATTGTGCATTTTTGTGATAACTTGTTTACAAGCCGATTTTTCTAGTTTTTTTACGCGTATTGCTTTTATTAATTGTTAGTGGTAGTCCTTAGTGTTCACAAACCTAAAATAAGTTTGTAGTGTGGTTAGTTAAAAGATTTTCAGTGAAATTTGCTGATTGTATGTTGCCTATTTCTTGTCGAACACATTTGCATTCAGAATCGCAGTTCAGTGTTAAAAATGCACAAACGTGGAAACTTAAATTCAATCCAGTATCAACATTAGGCCTTACATTTTGTGTAACATTCGACTCTGGTCGCAACCCTCCACAATCCTACAACCACTACCCTAACACCTGTTATATAGATTCGGCCATACCTACGAAGTTTGGTCCACAACACTTCAGTTATAGTTTTTTGTTCCGGTTTGTTAGCTGGTATTCTCAAGTAAAAGTTTTTACACTTTAAACCAACTATTTATTCCTAATCGTTTATCGAAAACTGCGGTACGGCTAACTGCTGTTCATTCTACCTTTTTGTATCACACAGATATTAAAAAATTGATGATCTTTGTAACAGAAAGCTATGTCCTCACATCCCATTGCAACATATTATTGAGCAACGTTTTTAATTTTCCGTTAGAACTTTTAATCTTGCTATTTCAAATTAAGTATATATTTTCTCTTCGCATTTGTAAGAGTTACAATATGATTTTACGGATGATCTCCATAAACGTAGCCACTCGTTAAATAAAAATAACACTCTAGCTTTTTCGTGAAATCATTACAAACTTAGATTGCCATTCTTTACTTTTGCCCAGATGTCTTACACGTTCAGGTCTTTATCATATCTTCTAGTATAACGTTTGCAAATAAAACTTGGAACAACTTAAAAGTAACTGTTCAAATTACATAAATTGAAATACATTGACAGAATCTTTCCAAAACACTGACAATTAACACACGCTGTTTTTTTAAATTTATGTTGCCGGTCATGTAATAACCAAGGCTAATATTGCATTTCGAACTTGCCCTGAGTTGCTTTGGCTGTGAGTTCATGACTAACGTAATTCGAGAAGGACAGTACAAAACGTATAGCTTCTCAGAAAACATTTTTGGGAAAAGACGGCGTAGAGTAATAACCGTCTACTTTGAAATATTCAGAGAGGGGCTCTTCATGTTGCAGTGCTGAATTTCTGTTTATCAAACCTACTTTTGGCAGCTGTTTCAACACGAACTGACGCATACATATAATATACTTAGCGACCATAAACTGAGTTCATACAAACGTGATTTAATGGAAATCTCACAGCGGTTGCTCGATAAAGCCGCTGACTCTAGGTTTTAATGAAGTGTTTATTTACCATGGTTCTGGTGTGCAAATTCTTTGGAATTAAACGGGTACTTCGGTTTATCCGATGCTTCACTTTTTGAATGTGAACCTTATGATAAACAGGTGCGATAATACTTCGTGGAGACTAACAATGATACGGACTCAGTAGACATATACATATGTGGACTTGTATATCACGTGCACAGAACTGACAGGTTTTAAGACACATACCTAAGTCGTTGAAACCATTCAAATATGGCAGTTAAAGGCATGGTTACATACCCCAAAAAGTGATAAGACTTACGGTGGTGGTTGTCAAAAACCTACTGAATACGAATGTTCCTTTTCAAATACCTTTAGGGTTAGATCGTGCCCACTCGTTCGTAAACTACTTCAGATTAATTGCATCATACTTCATCGTCCGCAGGATATCGTCCGTATATTTTGAAAATTCGGTCACACTTTTGAGTCAAGATGTGATAACGTCGATGTTTTTAGTGGGGTAAAATCTGAACTTTTTGATGTTTGGTATTTTGTATGTGAATTCTGGGTACAAAAATTGAAACATAGTGTTTCTTTCAGGAGCTCGTCGTAAGAACAAAATCAATCGGGCCGAATCATCGGTTTGAAGTTTGGTAAGTTTAAGAACTGACATCCTACGTTTTAATTTTTTGGCGCACTTTTCAACGACTTAAATTGTTTTACAAAATACAAACCGGAAAAAATTTCGGATTATGGGAACCCCTGTGCTAATTTCGTTAATTTTGCCAGTACTTGTTCAGTGTCGATGAATTTCTCTGGTTTGATTGATTCGATGTATGCGGCTTCCACAGTTAGAGAGTAATTGGTGGAAGTGAAAGTTTCTATCAAGATCACTATAAAAAAAAACATTAAAGTTTGAGGAGCCTGTGAATTTGTTATTTAGCGTACATCCTTAGTTAAGTGATAGAACGAAAAGGTTACGAAGAGAACAATAATTTTCAGTGACGAATCTGTTTAATTGTGAGAAGTTGGACTGTTGTATAATTTTAAGTTGACTCAAAAGCTTTAACCCATTCCAAGTTAGTATCTTAAACAAACATGTTTAATGCACTGGAAACCTTTGACTCGAATTTGTTAATTGTACTTAGGAGCAAATCGTCGAGTTTCTGGGAATGCTAGAGAACAAAACTCAGGTTCCTTCAGCACCACCCATCTCTCCGCAATTTATGTCGGTTATTCTATGTATATACACATATATATCCAAAATATTTAAAAAAGACACTGTGACAGATCCGTTAACGAACAAACATGTAGGACTGTATATACTATATCGTTATTATGTGCTATATTATCACTATATCATATCATTACCATAGATCAAATGTTTTCATTAATGAGCAACTTTCTCTTGAAGAAAAAAATTCTCTATTAGGGTGCACTTGAGGTTTCCCGTAAAAAGACGTTTAAGAAATTTTGGCATTTTGTACCTTCCACTTGCTGAACGTCATAACGACTCTACGTTGCGGTCAATATTGATATTCATTTTCAACTTTATCCATAGCACACGGTCGCGGTTTAACCCAATGGCTGGACAAGGGTTTTAGGGCGGGCTTTTGCCTTCGGCGTACGGCGCCAAGAAAAAGTATTAGAAAAACCCATTCGGCTGTCCAGGTAGTATAAGTCAGGCATGGCAAACGCAAAATGCTGCGGAGTCCAATTTGACTTTATTGAAAAACTGGTGTCCCTCAGGTTGCCTTTCAGAAGTAAGTGATTGGCTTATGATGCAAGCCGTTAGTTACGACTAGCGTTGGTGTCCAGTTATTTTGCCGCTTAGTTAGGCTTACCACTGTCTAACTGAAGGATTGTTCATAAGACTCTGACAGTGACATATCGGTCAATGGCGTATTAGTTAACACGGTTGCCTCATGAAAGTGTGGCCAGAGTTCTAGTCCCGACAGTGGCGAGAATATGCACTGCTGACGATGTCTAATGAGAGCGAAACTCGAGTCCAGTGCTTTTTTTCGAAAGGAGCCGACTGGAAAGTCTATGAGAATGTGACAGCTGTAATCAATCATGGGTGATTTTCAACTTACACAAATGGAGCCTACGTTCTGATCGGCGTTATATGCGTCACTTAGTCCTTCGATCAGTATCCACTTTAGCTTTCCGGGCTCACTCCAAACAAACAGAAATAAGAAGTCGTTACACTAATTGGTAATGTTCGGCAAAGAGTTAGAACATGATTTTTAATCCCAGATATAAATCTAAGCTACCGAACGCCCGGAGATGGGTCTACTTTTATCAGATGCTCCAAGGCTTTGTCATCCGGTAACATGTAGAAGGTGTGTGCGAAATTTTGCGGGTCCGCACAAACATTCGGCAAACTCAAGGATGAAACTGATTTCTTGGGTCTGTAAATAGTTTCGCATTTAATGGTGACACTTTTCGTTTAATTGATAACGCATGCACAATTGACTAAAAAGGTGGCAGAAAATGAAAAGCAATAATTCACCTCATCGATAATCACTGTAGGTTGTGATTAGCCAGGTAGTCAGTCGACGATACCGTTGTTAGATACGTAATAAAAGCTGCAGTTTATTAATGCTGTGGACAAACATATTCACGAATATGCATTAGCTACCGATCTGTTGATGTTTCACCCATAAGCTTAATTCCGACATCCTTAAAATAACTCAATCAAATGACTTAACAAACAACCCAATGATAAAACTTTCCGTTTGTATGAGTGACGTGAGGTACATACACTCTCTTTGATAGGATGAAATCACCCGACCTTTTTATTATTTGACGTATAGCAAAATATACGCTTTTTCTGTCTAATCAGCCATACTAGTTACTTCATTGTTCTAAAATATCTTTAACGAATTAGTCTCACAATTTGTTTGTAGCGTAAAATAAAGTGAATAATGACGTGGCAAATAAACTTCTGATTATTATGTGAAGATGGTAAAACGTATTGTTCCCATAACATGATTTATTAGAAACAAGCACTGGTTTATTTTGTCTATCAACTTTATTGTATAACTTATTCTACTGTCTTCATTACGTTAATGGATGTTTACCGTGACCACTGACTTGATACCTGTCGTATTACTATGTATCATGCTCCTGCAAGTGACAGCTTCTTGGTTACAAGTTTGAACAACCACGTTGTTATTTTATAAACCTAATTTAGCGGTAAATTGGTCGTTTTAGTCTAATGTAAAATTTTCTTTAGCTTAGCGAACCATGTTAACTTAAAGTACTTTTGACGTACTCTGTCAAACCAGCCGATAAAGGAAGGTTTTAATTTCATTTTATTTAGTGACTGAAGGTAAGCGGTATGAATTTCAAACACAAAGCATTCATACTACACATCGAAACAAGTGAACTTCAAACACTTTGAGACTCACTCGATTTTAAATACAAAACTATCTGTAACCCACAACGTTGGCAGACGAATGCGTTACTTTCAGCGGGTGTTTTATAACGAAACAAGGAATAAGACTAGACACACCGCATCCGTAAGATGTAGCAGGTGTATTCTATTGAAATTCTTGAGAGTACTCTGGACAGTCGATAGAATTACATTCCCACATTAACGATAAGCGTTCAGTCAAGTCTGTCATTTAGATATACAACTGTGCGCTTATTTACTCTTCAGTCTCACATTTTTATCAAAGAAAATGAAAGCAGTGAAATTTTGCCCAAGGATACAATGTTTTATCGCTTATTGTTTGTTGTTATTTTGATAAAACTGATGCTGAACTGATTTATCGCATTGAGCTGCCAAGTAGGTTATTGCTCGGCTGTTTTATGGAAATGTGTCCTTATAATTTGCTAGCACTTCATTCGAAAAATCGATAAAACAATCAAAATATGCATTCGACATTCGTTTTGAAAATAATGCACGTTGGTCAGATAAATCATTTTGCAATCTGTGCAATGCCCCAGGAGAATGGTCATCAGTCATTCTGACTGAAAACACTTGAGTGATTTTACAAGTTGTAGGCTATGTCAGTAACGGGAATGAGAAGGGCGGTCAAGTTCGACTATGTGATATTTCTTGGAAGTAATTTAAGTATTTCTCACCGTGTTTGTCGTACATAAAATATCTCTCGTACAGCTGCCGGTAGAGATTTCCTTTGCAGTAATGAACGGATTGATCTCATTTAGCCTTGTGGGTGTGAGTAACTGAATGATTCTGTGATTCTGCTTAAATAAACCTGTGATAATTAAGTAGAAATTCACAAAGACGAACTAGCATCAGAGAAATATTTCAGAGGAGATTTATTACTTATTCCCAAATCACCTGTCATAACTGTGTATTTCACTTTTTGTCTACTAAATAATTGCTACTCAATTCCTGGAAGTAAACGAGTTCTGCAAATATTTCACTGTTTCGTTTGAAGTCGATGGAAACAGCTTTTGTGTAATGCATACATACATATCAACTTCTGATTTTTACTTTTGTAGAGTACACAATTTTAGCAGCAACATCCTGAATAATACATCCAAAGATCGTCTGACCTACTAATGACCTGTAGTTAGGTGCAGTATATATTTATCAAAACATTAAAAAAGCGGTGCATTTTAACACAATTTTTAGTGGTGCACTAAATTCTGTCAAAATGGCTTTTAGTCGGAAGAGGATCACAAGCTACTTCATCTACGTTAAGGTTGTGAATAGACTTCAAAAGGACTATCATCCATTTGGAGAGTATCGTGTGTGATCAAAATGTTTTCGATGCCTCTCGATGAGTTTGTGGGGTGGTTGTAAATTTTGTTAAGAAACATGGTTGGGCCAACATACTAAGCTGTGCAGTTTTGTTCCCCTTGAGCAAAAAAGAAACTTGGTCTTGCCTCTAACGTCCCACATCACAAAATTCTCTTTGGGGTACTTGCTGGAGGTCGACCGCTACAAAACCACCAATAAGCTACCGGGAAACAACTACCCGGACAGATTCATGGCATGAGTAATAGTTACCACATCGGCAAAGGACCCCATTCCTAGTGTTAAAAAGTAATCTGTGTTCATCTCATTTCTGCTTAGAGAGGTCACGGACACTGTACAGGTGAACTTACTTCTACAGAAATCACCTATACTTTCTTTGTTGCCCTACTGAACAGTTAATTCACATTCAGACCTATGCTGACAACTGGTCTTAAGGATCACCAATGCATGACCAGTAAGCGCACGTCATCTTTCAATTGCTGTTGTTGGATAGCACGGGAAAAATCTTGAAAAAATGACGTCTGTCCAAACGAATTAAAAAGTGTCATCCCTTCTGAATCAGAATCGGGGCTTTAAAGTGAAAACGTGGTGCAGTCATGTCCAATTTTATCATGAGCAACCACCAAACAGTTGTGTTGAGGGCATTTTGAATCATATACAAGGTTTCAATTAATCAACCAAAGGCGACCAGGTGGCAGATTTTGGCAACGGCCAATCAGTTGACGCAACCCTACGCTTCGTTCATAAAACCAGTCCATCCAGCCCTTGTAAATCACTTGGCCTGGAGTGGTTGCCGCTCCTCACCCATGCACTTACACAAACAACTTACCCCAGTCACTAGGCATAAACTTATCCTGTGTCAAGGACAGCATGTATAGTGACAGGTAGGTGATTGTTGTAACTTCGAACTTGACCGGCTGGACAGCTTAGATCTTTTCAAATTTTCTTTTAGAATTTTACTGACTGGATGATGACTTATCGAAAACATATTCGTCATGCATTGGTTTCCCTAATTAAGTGGAAAGTTTCGTGCACGATTATTTATTGAGAAAGTTAGATTTTGGTGGCTGTGCTTTCTTCAAGGCTTTTTTTTCAATGGAACAACAATGTTGTATTTTCGCCTAGCCTTCCCTATTCTTTTGTCAGCAGGCGACGCTTACATGCTACTGGGCTTAGGTTTTAGAATAATCATATGAACTTGAAGGTTCAGTTTATGTTTCCCATGTGCAATTAAATGACCCAAGAGTTCTCGTCGGTAAGGCCGACGAATCACCGAACAATGTAGTAATAAGCTGTCCCATTTTAGTACATTCCATCACTTAACCATAAGTGTCCTTGTCTTTCCTTGGGTGACAGGAATAGCGATGGCCGAGTCAAGTATTCAGACGATCGAACATAGGAAATTCTTTTCATGTTGTCGTTTGTAGGGCAACCTGTTTATTCTAATAGTTTGTCATTCTTAAAAGTTAAACTAGGGTTCATAATAATTTTGGATTTGTTTCAGTTACAACTAGAAATTAAACCATCTAACCATATATAACGTAAACCCCGTGTTACAATCTGGTCCAAAATGCCAAGTGGAATGTTGATGTATATTAACTACTATTGTGGATGTCCACACCTAACTGCTTCCGACGTAAACACTTTAGCTAATGTCAGTAATGTTGCGCTTAATTCCTAAAACCAGGAATATCTATTCGAAACTGATTTTGATTGTCTGCAAAAACCAGTACGCATAAGTACTCCTTATAATAGCAAAGTATTTTGTACTGAGATAAATAATTGTGCACTTCTGGCAGACTCGTCAGTCAAATAGCATGTAAAACAAACATTGCAGAGTGAATTAAAAAGTGCACAATTTTCTGGGCAAAACACGAAGCCTGCAATCTTGAATGTCCTTCAGTATCATGACAAATTAAGCTTTTGGATGACCACCATTGTGCACAAAGTTGTGGCTGACGATCAGAAATCATCGGGGCTTCAACAGGTTTATACAATCAAAACTTTCCACTAAGCTGGCTTACTGTGAACAAGGATTCGGATCCACACAACGATTAGATTTAACCAAATGTTTCTAGCATAAGCCGCTGATGAGAAAGAGCTATTAGTGACCTGCAGTGTTTTTACTGAGTTTATAATAGGTTAATTAGTATTGTGTAGCAGACAGCCTCGTTTATGAATAGTATACTAATCACTAATGGGGCTACGTGCATTCGGGAACTGAAAGAGCAGGCCTCGACATCAAGAAGACGGAACATAAGAGACTATTGAAACAGTGTGTATGCGCTATAGGAGACGTGTCACCAAAGTGAACGACAGTGTATTGCTGCCCAATATGCCTGCGTACACGTCAGCCGTGCAAATGATTGTATGCGTTCGTGGTCCTATGTTTTAGCATAGCCTGTACTGTTTTTCATGCAATGAACGAGTTCGCAGGCCAAGCGTCTTTTGCGGTCACAGTAGTAGCCTCTAACAGAAAGTTTCGGGAAAGCCCAAAAAACCACGTGAGCGACTGAGACAAATTGTTTACTAGCCAACTCTAAATGAGTTCATTAACTGTCGCCGTATGTTTACTGCATGTTTACTCGCAGATATGGGTGAAACCACGAAATTCATGAGATACAAATAATATGCCGTTGCATCTTTTACTGAAGGAAGTCGCAGTTTACGGTATTGTACAGTGTGGTCAGATGTACGGCAAAACAAATGCCCTAAATAACGGGCTCCAGCAAATGGTTTGTCAAGAGCTACGAATTTTTTCACTTTGTCGTGGCTTGAGAAATACGTCTTTCATAGGCGTAATTACTAACCAGTACTTCTGCCTAACACCATATGTGTGCGATTTGATTTACAGCTTGACAGAAATGACCAACCACAAAGTACCGCTGATTCCTTTCTGTCTTTCATCAGTTGAATGATGAACATCCGAACCAAATTCCAATTATTATTAAATTATGCTGTGTACAAGGAGCCGTGATAATGTATATTCATTGGTAGTTTGCGGTAAGCCAAGTATCAAAGGCCCCTGTCATTTTATTTGTGAGCGGAGCACTCAAAGAGAATAAACACCGACTCCAATCCACCTCAATACTTGTTAGCAATGTGGATTAGGTCTTCAGTTTATTTATTAAGCGCTCAACAGTCGATGTTTCAAGGACTTAAAACACCGCAAAAATATGTATCGTACATCAAAAAAGAACTCTACCAGTCACCTCGGCCAAGAACAAACAGTCTGTGTCTGTCACACTCCACTGTTTATACAAATATTCGTGTAGCCACAGTGCGAGCTACATAGGAAGAACAAACCGACAACTAGCTGCTCGTATCAAAGACCATGTTCCTAAATGACTGAAACCTCAGTTAGAGAGGCCGGGCGCTTGTATAGGTGTCAGCGGACTGCATCCAGCATCATCATTTGCAAGCCACATAACTGAAACAGGACACAGAGTTAAATTTCCTGACGCGTTCTTTGTGATTCTTCGAAGCAAATGGAAGTGTATCCTCCAGTTTGTTGAGGCTGTCAAACGTGACAATTCCCACCTGTGTTCAAAAACAATTTGTACTGACAATGTTACTACCCTTGTAGTCAACATTCACATAATTTTGATTTTCAGTCTTTATATCCGTCTGTTTAATCCTTTGGGCCGTGATTTCCGTCTTATGGAATTCCCACTCTTGTTTAGAACTAGTTACGTCCCCATGTGTGACCAGGATGTAATAAATTTTACCCCGGACAGCATCATTTGATTCACGTCTTTTCACCGTCTTATTTGAGTTCTATAAAAGAACGGACATTTTCAGATTTAAGCGAGGAGTTTCTAATATATATACACCCGTCAGTTTGTTGTTGGTTAAATGGGAATGACCCACAATAAAATTTCGATATATATTCTGTTACCGAGAATGAAAGCTTGTCTTTATTGATTTATTAGAAATCAAGTGTTCTTGGGTTGGTCTTTCCAATCAATTGATTCAGGGAAAGATTGACATCAAAAAGGATATTGTGATTTATGAACGAATGTTTAAATTATTGTGGCTTCAAACATAAGAATAACGAATTAAAATTTTCCGCCGTAAATAAGTATGTGTGACATGATTAATAGGTGAGTGAGTTCTATAGTAGTATTTTTGTTTTAGGATATGATGTCGGGAAAGAGGTGACTACAGGACATACAATTAACAAAATGTGCTACAATAGTGGTCTTCAAAATTCCGGTCACACTGTAGTTACATCTGAATATCAGTTAAAGAAAATGTCGTTTATGCAATATAGCTTTGAGTAACGTTTTCATCTTTGTAGTAGAGCCGCTGGTCTTCCGGTGGCTTTCGTAAAATAGTTAGAGCTATAGAATAGTATGTGTACAGTGTTCAGCGAAGCATTATAAAAATGGCTACTTCATTCTGTCATAGTATTTACTTTTTTTGAAATTATTTTTCACTCAATCCACGGCACAATGTTTTTGGGTATATAGTAAATTTGATAACGTTAATACCTTCTTCATAGCTTCAAGTGGTTAAGTTTCACTCAAAACAGAAAGCTAACCAGCCAATTGTATTCACAAGGTAAAGTCGTTCACAATGACTGTTTATTGTATTGAAATAGAGCTGGCTTTTGTTTTTTTCAATAAAAGAATAAAAACCCGTTTAATGAACATACCAACATTTCCGGTAGAGTAAAATCCCAGGTTCGTAGACCAATGTCTGTAGCACCGCAGTTTATCAGAGGCTCTAAATGACGATCACCAATCAAATTAGATGCAACTTAGCTCAAACGTCATGCACTACAGCCACTTAATCTACTCTGTCGTTTGTCAAATTTACCCATATGTCAATCCATCAATAACGACTAATTTTTCCACTGACTACTGTCTTAACTCAGGTTATTATGTGTATAACTGTAATATGCTTCAGTAAATTCACTGATGCGTAACTCGCCCTTCGGTATGTTAGAAATAATCCGTGAGTCTGTTGAACGGAACCAAAAAGTTGGTTTGTTTTTATAAAACTAAATGAAAATTTTCCTTTAACGGTTCTTGACACATTGGTTTTCGGACATTCTAAAGGTTATCAAGTGGTATGCGGAAACAAAGACGTAAAAACATCTAAATATATATGTGTATGTATACATAACTTATCGAAAAAATAAACGGTAGATCTCTTGAAATAAAAAGGGAGTAGCACCACCGGGTGCGCTACCTTGTATTGATCACTACGAAGCGTACAATTCGTCTTCAGTTGCTTGACTGGTTGAGTCCACTGTAAATTTTTATCAAGTTGGAAAGTCTTCCTCGTAGCTATCGTAGCCCGGACTTAGGAACCAATATTAAATCTATGCTGTATACATATAAATTTTCCTGTTCGTGCTATTCACTTCTGTTCCACCACCCGTCATGCAGGCCAAGGTATTAGTAAGTGCAGGTAAGTAACAACATATGTTTGTTATTAAGTTGTAAAACTTCCAAGATTCGAGATAATTCGTAAATGTAATGAGATGTGCTTCTAAACAACGCACATTCCACCATTATCGCTGTGCAGTAACACCGGGATCTCAGAGCCCTCACAGTGGAGCTGTACAGTCTAAGCCTGTGTGTCCATGTGGGCCCAAGTTTGACACTGCTAAATAAAAGGTACATTCTTTGTAGTCAAAATATTCGGCCGAGCAATCGCGGAAACTAATCTGATCGATTTATCTGGGATTATAAGATTGGTGGCAACAAATTGCTGATGATATACCTGAAACTACTCTGAACTTGCGCAGCTGACAGTCACTATGGCACAGTTCACCTCACCCACTTAAACAATACTTTGTTGAATTTCACAAATGTAAAAAAGGACTGTCGTAACTTTGTTCACTAAGCATCCTTAATGTTTAACGTTGGTGTGAAAAAAGGATATATCACCAGAACGAAGAAATGTCTTACTGAAGAAATCATGAATTAGGCTTCGTAGTATCAACAGTTCGTTTGCTCTTATTGTAATGGGGCATGCTTCGACTAAACTAATCTTGACAAGATTGACTCACTTCAATAACGGCCGACTTGTTATAACACGATTTGCGTAATTCTACCACAAAACTCATCACGTCTGCAACCGTCATTACGTGTGTCAACTAGTCAAAATAAAGCAGGCCATTTTTTCTTGGTTTTGTAAACTGCAGTCACCAGTGCGCCACACAATATCACATCTACGGCTACGTACAAAATAATAACATACTGCTGGTCACTTTGTTTGGTTGCATGCAAATCAGTTCGTTATTACTTTACAAACTGACACTTCATGAGTGTTTGGTGTACAAAGTAGCTTCTGGAAGTTTTTAACATATGTTTACTTATGTAAACATATCTACATCGACTTCTTCAGAGCACTGCACACTGGACGTGACATTTAGACACTTATACGCCTCGTTGGACTAACCTACACCGTCTGTTACTCCGCTTGCTGACTTATCAGTATTGACGGCATCTTTCTCTGTATCAAGCACTGGGAGGTTCAGTTCGGGCGTTCTCAACAACTACAACAATCTGAATTCC
This sequence comes from Paragonimus heterotremus, assembly GCA_013368495.1. Lineage (NCBI taxonomy): Eukaryota > Metazoa > Platyhelminthes > Trematoda > Plagiorchiida > Troglotrematidae > Paragonimus > Paragonimus heterotremus. Next base: position 74,234 of record LUCH01000948.1, on the reverse strand, counting down.
ACAAGTGTGGTCCCTGTTGCCCTTGACACCATTCACTGTGTTAAGCGTCCAATAACAATATTCACCCATAGCACTCGAGTGACGACTCTACGGCCTCCCTAAAACACACAAGTCTTGAATGCCGCTCAGGCTTAGTCTGGCGATGACAAATTTCCCGTATCATAAATTGGCAAGCTGGTCAGCCATCATCTTATCTCCATTGAACCAAAAGTTTCGGACAGATTTCAATAAAGTTTCTTTTGAATTGATCAGTGACTTAAACAACATCGATCTTGCTATTGACATTCAATCACTGCTCACGAGTGTCCAGCTCCTTGAGATAATTGTTTATATTTGTGAGATCGTTGAAACCAGCCACATTGCTTTAACTCTGTACGGTGGTATTCTGAGAAAAACTTTATCGCTATGCGTTGAAAACGTCAGGTTCCGTTTTCTTGATTGATGCTGCTGACGAATAGATGGGGTAGCCATGGAACGTTCATTAGGGCTCATCTTATGAGGTCTTTTCGTGTTAAGGACTGAACAAGAGTTGATTGCAGACATATCGACCCTGTCATACTACAAACATTACGTCGACGGCGCACTAATACCCAACCGTTCCAAATGGACAGTAAACAATCTAGTTCGGAGCTTAAATATTTTCATTCAAACTTGAATGTAACTTGTGAGTCTGAGAGTGACAACTGTCTCCGGTTTCTAGACACACTCACGAGTCGTCGAAAAAATGACTGTATTAAAACAGCAGTTTACAGGATATCCAGGTGGTTCAGTCATTACATGGGCTTTGGTATTTCTACACCGGTCCATGTAAAATGCACACCAGTGAATGCACTATTCACAGGAACAAAATAAATCTGCACATAGAACAGTCTTGCAGAGGAATTGAAATTCATCATGTCTGTACTACAGTCTAATGGTTACCCAAAAAGGTTTATAGAAGGTCATAATAGGCCAAAATCACCGTCTGTCGCCCTTTGAAGGTGATTACAGTATGCATCAAACAACGTAAAGATTAATTAATTCGATTAAACCAACATTTAATGCAGCGAGACACTGTGTGTTAGCTCGGACCCGGAAGCTGCCTGTGCTTTCTGTTAAAGATGAACCTGTCGGTGCCATCTCACAGTGTGTCTACTAACTTATATGTAACTGCAAAGAAAGTTACACAAGCAGAACCGGAAGGTTCTCAATCCCCAGAGTGAAAGAACAGTTACCTAAATGAGTGCAAAATTCTGTATTACAGAAGAACGGCAGTCTTCGAAACACGCCAACAACCAGTATCCTCAGCCACAAGACGCGTCCTGACTACTGATCACGTTTACGATCCAGCATGTGCACCCAGAATCCTATCACGTCATTCCAATCCAATATTCCTGCGGTTTGCTGATGCTTTCGCAATCAATCGACTGAAGCAGGCCTTATGTGTTCAGAAACAGCTGTCTGTGAAACCGACCATGCTCTGTACTTAGTGACCTTTCCTAGCCCATTAACTAACCATCCATCGCACACCCCCTAACTGTTCACTATAAAAGGCGATCCACGTTATTGCAAATTTGGTACTGACTAGTTAGTGCGAAATGCTTGCGTCTATCAGATCTCTTATTCTAACTGTTTTTTAAACATCTGAAGGGGACGAATTAATCTCATTCAAAAATTGACACGAAACTTATTGGGCAAAGGCCGTTAGACGGGCTGGTCGATATGGTACCCTGTAACTTGGTGTCGGTAGACAAAAGACATTCGTTCGCTTTAGTCTAGACGATTTTGGTTGTGCGTTTGCTGAATAGCAGTCGCAGATAAATCTGTCTGTATGCTTTAGTCGCGCCTGTAAATATTTATTTGTTTGTTCTGTCTGGCAGGCCTTCATTCACTGAAATAGTGATCTGAAATACTCCGGAGGAAAAATTAACCCGAACTGAACAGGGCACCAAACTGTTTACGAAAAGATTCACGAAAAAGGCCAATGGAATCATGTTTCCTTGGTCTATCTGGAAAAATATAAATAATAAAGGCTCACAGGTTCATGTCTCTGTGGCATTCGAAAAATAGCATTTGCTCGACGGGTAACCAAAGTTAAACAACAGTCGCGAAAGAAGAAAATAAAAAAAGAGAAGGGTATATTCACACCACTTGTCAACACGTTGAAACGACTCAAAAACAAAACCGGTAAATTTATAAAAACGATAGAAAGCTAGGGTAAACAGATAAACGATAATACCCATTGAGTTACGAGAATACAGTAGGAGGTGTCCAGAAGAAATTTGACACCGGTTGTCCACCGTATACGTTCCACATATATATATATATATATATAGCTTTAAACAACTCAATCAAAGCAGTCGTGACCATGGACTTCGGCAGTTTATTCTAGAGCGAACAGATTTTAATGGGATGGAAGATTTGCCTAAATTTCATTCTGCCAGATTAAAACTTACCTTTAACTAAGTGGTTATTGGTAGCAAATTTATTCCCTACGGACTGAGCATCAATGAAGTTTGATCACAGCTATCACATTCTCATAGATTTTCCTGTCATCCCCATTCGAAAAGAAGTACTTCACTTGTGCTTCGCTCTTGTTGGAGATCGCCGTCAGTGCCATATTGACTACAACTTCGGAAGCGCCATCATAAAGCAACGGTGTTAGTCAGTGCACCACCGACCTCATATTAAGACAAATGAATTGTCGTACGTGAACGCTCAGTCACATTTCGTTTTAAGTAATGCTCTGATTGCCTGACCTTCTTCAATGGAGGTTTGTCGCTGAGTGCCTAATTGTGTACAAAATATGTATTTCACGATTAGGCCTCTCTTCATCTGCCTGCAGTCCTTTGAAAATTCACCCAATGCTGCCGCTCTTTCTAACTCAATTTACACTCTAAATCCCACGACGTTCTCAGTAGCCCGACAGTGGGAACCTTCATTAATAGGGAGGATGTTAGATAGGGGAAACGAAATTGTACATTCATGAAGCAGGATAATTCAAGATAACCTCATCCTCGAAAGTTTTCTGAGGGCATGAATCTTGCATATCCCTTTTTGTCAAAACTACACATTTTATAGACAAGTCTGTGTCTTTTGCTACCGATGTTTATAAGTATTTTCTCGTAATTCGAAGCGTGGAGCTTGCGATCGTCCAGGTAATAACTGACAGTTTTGCCGACGGAATTGCATAATCTTACGTGTAATTAAGTTTACTTGTAACTAGTTACTAATCAAACTTAAGTTTTTCAGAAGTGTTTCCACATCATGTGATCCCTGTATAACTCGCTCTCTATTCTTCTTGTAGGCATGCATTAGCATCAGTGATCTGACGATGATAGAGGAACATTTGAAAAGTAGAACGAACAGCACGGTGAACCTGTGTAGTGTAATATGCAAGCCGGCTGTCTTTACTCTGTTTGTCCGTTACGCCTGCGGACCAACTTTAGGGCACCGTGGGGACACCTGGGGACAGCGTTCTTCCGAAGCAGGGGTTCTAACATCAGTCCCGTAAAAGGAAACAACACAAACAAGCATGAGCAGACGGCCCAGAAAGCCATGCACACGACTTACACAAACGAAAACGTAAACGGCCTCGACAACACAGCAGCAGGACCTGTTACACAATTCAAATTCAAATCGTGTGCGCTTGCTGGTTTCGACTGCACGTTACAGTAGAACTCCCCTTGTCGTCGGAAGCCAGTCTCACTGCTTGTACTTATTACGAACCTAATACGAGCCAATAATAACAATAATCTAGTCTTAAGAGTAGTGATTGTTAAGTTTTCCCACCAAGTTGGAGTACTCAAGTTTGTCTGACATCTTAGGAAATTTAGGTAGACCTCGTCAATGAACAGTACCTTATCAATACCCTTAGTCCAAAACCCATTTTCAAGAAACTTAAGTGAGTTTTAAAAAATCAACCGTACGCTTTTTTATTGAGTCCAAGTCCAACCAGCTCTCCCCTGAGAGGATCAACCGACTAGATCTTCATTACCGCTGAGATCCTTAAATTATCTATTGGTCGATATCTTACAAGGCCTTCTCTCACCTACAGCTGGAGATGAAAATGATTGCAAAATCTTTCAGATCCTCTATAAAATTTGGCTCTTTAATATCTAATTGGATAGAGCTATTGGAGGACTGACTAATTTGGTTGCGCATTCAAACATTTAACGAACATTACCAGGCGCTGGTCTGAATACTTAATTGGATGGGGTATTTCCAATTTAGTTTTATGCTGTGACATTGAGAATCGGTAATAATCACAATAAGTTATTTTTTTAATATCTCACCCGGACTTCTAATGAAGAGTCGTGAAAACCTACTTCCTGCCATTCCAACCTATTAGTTGTCTTGCTTGTGCGCTTGAGAATCCCTGAAACTGTATCAGTGATAAGTAGTATGGAGATCTGATGGGTTAGGAGACAGCCAACTGAGAAAAATATGGACTTCTGGTTTCAAACTAGCAATAGAAACAACATGCTCAAACGCGGCAGGTCATACAGCAGCTAAGTCACAAGATAACGCCAGGTGGTTAGAACTTCCATATTTGAGGTCAGCTAGTGTTGTATTCGTGTTCGGGTGCAATCAGCAGTAAGCCTTACAGGCTGTAACAGCGGTAGACACAGCACGTGACTCAATAAAAGTACAAACCATTTTGTCGCATTTACAAGCGGTAGCCTCATTCTTGTGTGTGTAGACGAATGAGGCGTTGGCCATTGAAGGCGCTACCAATCAAAACATAGCTTGAGTCTCAGCACGAGTGTGGGGCACACAGGTGGCCTTGATGCGTTTACAACAGTTACCTAACCAACACAATGTCATTAAATTCAACAAACGCTAAGGGGGATGGAGTGCCAATGCAAGATTTCTCAAACAGTTCACAATAGGCTGCACCTAATTAGATGTGAAATTTATAATCTCTTCGCGTAATTTTGTGGCTCAACTAGTAAGATACGTGCCGCGTCTGATTCAGCCGTTTTTCTGTCTGGTTTGAATTTAACTGACGACCAGATTGTTCGAAATGTTCTCTCTCAGAACTCCCCCAAATGTTCAAAAGTATGAGATACAAACCTCACACTCTATGTGCACTGCTAATTAACTGTAACATAACATGGGACTTATTCATGAACTGTGAAAAATATCCTGTCTGTTCATTAACCGGTCCTCGTTTAGGACAACTAAAAAAGATGACTTAACTAAATGTATTCGTCCAAAACTTATTCTCTGTGCTTATTTGATACCACTACTATGCAGGCTAATCAGGTTCTTCATGCGTAATTTCACACATCCCGGCCTTTTACTAAGCTGAATAGGCAAATGAGACGTGTATGCTGACCGCTTCGGAAGTCATATTAACGAAGGCAAATCGATAAGTGTATGGACAGGGTGTTGTATTTCACTTATTTCTGATAGGACTACCTCGAAGTTTGCACTGCGGAACGCAAGCGCTACTGATCTAGCTACTGATCATGCTTAGCATAGTTAGTAAAACGCATGATCTCGTAGGTATGAAAAACTGAAGTAAATATATCTTTTTTCAATGATCTGACTCGTCGTAAACTTACTCAAGGTAAGAGAGCTTTTAGCCCACATTTCACCTTGTATGAACTATTGACAGGTCGAAACAGCCAGGCTTCCATCAACTCGTCACAAAATTCCCAGGCTGGAGATACTCTCGATGCATTGTTTGTACGGTTTGTTTCACGTGGATACAAGCCACTAATTGTTATGCTAGGCTGTCGCTCTTGAAAATGTTTACTTACAACGGCTTGTGTTATCGCATCAGCGCCAAACAAGGGTGTGGCCTCCAAAATTTCACTGAACTTAGCAGTCGGGGTCTTCACTCTTCGTAACCACATCCATCTTGCAATGGTCTCGAAGAGTAATGTATATATTTAGACCACATAAGAAGCTGCATTTGCTTAGTTGTTCATTTGTTGGCCAATGGAATGGTTTTCATGTGTTCGGTGATAAGCAATTCCGGTGCTCATGCAGTCATCCTTTTGACAGAAACAGCGATAAACAACTGGTGTAGAGAATTTTCTTTATAGTGAGGGCAGGTTGCCATTCTATAGAACATTGCAAACGACACTGGCGTTATGTGTTCCCAATTTCAAACACAACCGGTTAATTTTCCGTCAGAAACTAGTAACAAAACTGACAAAACCATTGGGTAACCTCGATATTTTTGTGTGGTAACCCAGCCCTATTTCAAGCTAACCGGGTGGTTTTACTCTGTTGAGTGAAACGATTCATAATCTCTAGTGCATTTCCACTGTGAAGAAGAACGTGAAAAAGCTTAGTTTCAAAAGTGTACCCTGCACTTCACGAAGTTCACACATTCCACACCCATCTGCTAGGGGTTATCTCTCATTCAGTATGGCCTGCGTGGTCACACAGACATAGTCGGTGGGATAGTTAATCGCACAATCCACATCGATCAGTCTAAACCAGAAAGAACTTTCACAGTGGTAACGTCTGACACCAAAACCTAAGTCATTCGTCACTGTAAGCTGCCGGAGAGGGGATTTTACATACTACCGGTGAACATCGCTCACAGTGGCGGTCAGTTCAGACAGTTGCCATGGCTTTAAATCTAGGTCACAGAGTGAGTATATACGAAATCAACAGATTCACATAATTACCTTGGAAAACCCCATGGTGGAGAAGCTACGGGTAACATTAGACACAGTTCCTTCGATGTAAGAGTGTGTAGACCGACGTCCCAGTGTGGCATCTTTGATAAATCATTCTGCACGGGATCATGAATGGTAACATTATTGAACATCAGTAAACACAAGTACGAGGCACGCAAGTGGTTGAATGAAGTCAAACCACACAGCTGATAGTAAAGAATACAGAGATTAAAGTAAAGTCATAATTTGTGCACAAAACTAAAAACAGTTCTGATATAGTACAAGATGATTGCAAAACGTATAGTTCTGAACATCCTGAGAAGTCCCAAGATGCACAAGTAAGTTTTAGAATACGCGATTCATGTTATTCACAACTATATACAGAGTTTGCTCACTTCAAAAGTAAGTTAAATTTTAGCGCTCGAAGTCGGAATTGAGTATTGTGGGAGCGACGTATATATAAAATTCAACTCTAGATAACATAAATTTCCTCAGAGATGTTGTAGAAAGTAATCGTGAAGAACCGTGGACAAACGGGAAACAGGAAACCCAAAAGTATGGAAGAGAAGTAACCGGAAAGGCGACACCATGGAATATGAACTGACCAAAATTATGAGGCGACAAAAATACTTATGATACTATCTGGTTTACAGATCGTTACCCCACACTCACGGGACGTTTGGGATCCGAGGAATTGTTGGTCTGCGAAGAATTAAGACAAACACTGGTGGGATCACCATACTTTTCTATAAAACTTCTAGATAATTGGGGAAAACATATTTACTACACAGTCAGCAGAAGATAACACGGCTACTAAGCCCGTTTTCAGCGTTTCGTCATTAAATACATATACTTCAGTCGACTGCTAGTGATTTAAAGCACCTAACTAATTTAACAAATCTGGTAGGATCGCGCGAACCACACCAGAAAACCAGTTTAAGCTTGTTTGTAGTTTATTCACCCTGATGAAAAAACGTCAAAAGGTATATTTCTTAATATATATGGCACTGAAATATAATTACTGAAAATAACTGGATATTAAGAAGCAGCAGATTAGTGGACGATGAGCGTTTCTGACAGTTTGAAGTAGTGGTGTTCTTCATAGCTCGAGTTGATGTTCTCCATATCCGCATATTCGCCGAACTTGATATTCTGCAACCTAAACATCAAACACGGCGAACATCTGGTTATCTAAATCAAGGGCAAGGACCAACCAATCAGATTCAGGACCAGGGTGCAGCAGTAACAAGAAACGGCCAATCAGACTCCAGGTCCAAATCTCAAAAGCTGTGGGAAGCAATCAATCGGGTTTCAGAACAACGGTGATTAAGGCCAAAGTACGATAGCAGCAGAAAACAGCCAATCAGAACTCAGATCGAAAGGTTAACCCAAGCATCCATCGAACCTCAACAAGCCCCACGCTCAAACACTTACAGACTGAAGATGAAACGTTTGCGACTTAAATACCAAGCTTGGAGAACAGCAGAATACTTAAAGAATGCGCGTGACTGACGTCCATTATAAGACTTACCATGGAACAATATCGCGGTTTATCCGTCTTGTCTCCCGTAAGTTTCGTAAACTAGTGCGCACAATAAGGACCGTCTTCAACAACCTGGGTGCTTTCTTCATAACTTTCATATTCCGCATTTGACCACTGCCTTACCACCTTTATTTAGATGAAACGTAATTTCACAATTCGGTAACTGTCATTTGTTATTAAGAAGCCTCCGACTAGACGACCATACTGACTAGGGTTAAAACTAAACTTTTCTGTGGATTTTTAATGGTACCGTGATCTGCAACATTTCTTTTCAACTTGGGAATTTCGGTGCTATTCTGTTGAACGTCAGGTGATCCCGAGGTTAAACTTCTGGTGCACCTGGATCATTTTTCAGTTACGTGAAAAGTTCCGACTGAGAGACAGGCGTTGGTTCCAAAATCCAGTCTGTCTGTCCACTTGGGATATGAGGCCGCGGGTTACTGCGTTGTTTATGTTCTCTTACGTCAAAGTTACACCCGTCAAATTAGCTCCAGGGCTAGCGCAGACTGTAGAACTTCAAACGGTGTACGTGTTTGAGATGTTGGAGTCGATTTACCTGTTGAGTCCAGGTGAGTGTCCTTTCAGGATACATTCAGTGATCGTGCTGTAGTTCAATAACATGGTTTTTAATGAACCAATGGTCTACTTATCATATTTTCATCATCTGTTATATATCGTTTCATTGATAAAGGAGGCATATAATATTGCAAATCCACCCTGCTGGCGAGATATCGCGGCTGAATGTTGGTTGTCACAAAATGGTGATATGATCAGATAGTCAGTATTTATTGGCAACACTCGGAGATACCTGGCCTGGTGCGCTAGACGTAGACAGGCCAGTAGACTGAACTGAACTGAGGCAAACTCTTGCTCAAGTGAATCTGAGGGGCAACACAGGTGTCGATTAGTAAATCAGACACAAACACCCTTAGTAGAAAAACTGGCTGATCCAACAGCGTCAACAGTTACTTGATGCCTACGAGTAATTGACAACAACGTAAAACATCTCATTCGTTGTGAACCGATGCAGAGTGAAATGCAATTGCTCATGCTGAAGTGGATTAGCAAGGTTCCATCAACATATAAGGAGATAAATCCACGCAGACCTAATAGGGACGCAATTTTACGTTTGTGTACTTAAGAGCAAAACGAAGTTGTACATTTTATGACCCCAGACTCGTTCCCAATGCTGCTGATTTGACTTACCTCAAGAAGTGAAACGCCCGCAGATTGTCTTTCTGACAACGTTGTGAAGTGAATTAGGGTGATAGTGAATGAAAGGAACGGACTGGTTAACTGGCCCAAACCAAAGCTACGGATAAGCGGGGCTTCAATCCACCATACGCCTGTTGTCGTGATCGTATCTGGGACAACTAGTTCTTGTCTGTTAAACGGAAAGTGACCTTAGTGTGTATCAAAAATACACTTAATGATAAGAGGCCCCTGAATGTATTTTCCGCAACATAAGAGATACCAAAGTATAAACGAATCGTACCACACGTATCTAATGGTCCGGACACCACTGTTCTGATCTTAAGTAACAGTTAGGGAACAATATGATTTTGTAGTTGAAGGACGCAATAGCCATACGATGGAAGTTTGAAAAATATCTGACGGCTCCGTGATGGAGGGTGGACATAACAGGTAATTTCGCGCACTACCACACTGTCGTAGCCAGTCCAAGAGAAAGCACAACTTTACGAAAGACTATTTGCATGTGGTCACGGATACTTTATTCACGAATTCGTGAATACTGGGAGGCGTACCGAAATGTTTTACAAAGTTCAGTATAATCTCACGCGATGCAAAGTCAACAACAGAGTCTAGCGATATGAAACGATATACGCGAGGCGTGTATATTTGAAGAGTACGCATAATAATGAGGGCAAGTTGCCACTATCAAGAAGAAAAGATGTACTGATGTATAGTCCAGACGACGTCGTCCGCGCACCTTATCACAATTCCACCGAGTTTCTTCAAGCCAAATATTCTAGAACATTGTCAGTATCCAAAGAATAAATTCTGAGTCACGTAGCCCATCCGTGGCCGTCACCTTGGTCGTTAAATTTCTGTGTCTGCGTAAGTCTATTTGTGCGGTTAGTAATTACCTAAACTGCTGCTTATCCTCCGACATTTTGTAACACAGTATAGCCCATGATTTTCTACTACTTGATTTGTGCTAGCCCTCAACTACGTTCTATTTTTGGTTGAGATGCCACATAGTACTGGCAACTCTACTTAAGACCTGTAAACCTTATTTCGATTTCAGTTCACTGTACGGAAAAATGTCTGTCACTTTTTCTGAGGGTATTTGGGACTACTTTCATGCTGCGCGACAACAGGAAAGAATCTTGGTCATTATTTCAGTTGCGGCACTAGGGAATAACACAATATCACAGTGGTCATAACAACAGCCTTGAAATGTCTACTGGAAGGCTGATATCAGTGCGCTGGTCCTTGATATAACGTGAACAACTAGAGAGTGACTGAGAAGGTGTAACGGTCATCGACAGTGACTATCCTTGTAGATTTGAGGCGAAGGACAACGTTATAGGAATGAACAGGTTATTCGTCCTTTCCAACGCTATCATCGTGAGTTTGATATGGCCAGCACTAACTAACACGCTTCAAAGACCTGAAACTAGAACACTGATTACAGTAAGTTGTCTTGGCACTTTGCTCTATTTTACCAACTGATCACTGATACTGACTTTGAGCCACGTCTAGTTGACTGCATCCGGTAAATGGTAATTGGTCAATGCCTACAGACCGGCAGCTGAATCAAGGACAGTTGATATTGACAAAGCATCCACATAAGTGTGCATGTGTTATCATCCAAGAACGTGGATGGCACAACAGTTGTTTATTCGACAAAGCAATACATGGATTAAGCATTTAAACCAGATCAGTCACATAACCACTCATTTGCAAGCGGTATTCGACCTCAGACCGTCTCGGCTGCCACAGACGTCAATGCTCAGTTCCATTAAGTTGCAGGGACCATTGTGGATGATGCTGCACTTTGATGATCCTTCCTGTGGCTTGTACGATGTCAAAATATATGCTCTGCACCTACTACTGAATAGCAGTGGTCTGAGTAGTGTA